>ASXC01015471.1:0-15050 GCA_000411055.1 Leavenworthia alabamica | reverse complement strand
TCCGCTCCTTGTGGCCATTGCCGCCAGTTCCTTCAAGAAATTCGAGACGCACCTGAAATCAGAATCTTAATCACAGATCCAAACGCCTTCCGAGACGCCGCCGGGGAGGAAGACGACGGAGACGGATTCATACGTTTAGAGAGCATCTTGCCACATAGATTCGGACCAGACAATCTCCTAGAGAAAGACGTTCCTCTTCTTCTTGAGCTACACGATAACAGTCTCACTCTTCTCTCAGATTCCGATATCTGTAACGGTCATACAGATTCCGACTTAAAGTTGACAGCTTTAGCCGCAGCAAAGAGATCGTATTCGCCGTATAGTAGGTGTCCGTCGGGAGTGGCTTTGGTGGATTGTGAAGGGAAAGTGTATAGAGGATGGTACATGGAATCAGCTGCGTATAATCCTAGTTTGGGACCAGTACAAGCTGCATTGGTTGATTTTGTGGCTAATGGTGGAGGTGGAGGGTTTGAGAGAATCGTCGGAGCTGTGCTGGTTGAGAAGAAAGATGCGGTGGTGCGTCAAGAGCATACGGCAAGGATGCTTTTACAGACTATAGCTCCGAAATGCGATTTCGAGGTCTTCCNGGGGGATGGTATTTTAGTTATTGTACGTTTACTAAACCTTCAATCATTACATCTCTGTTCACTTCATTGTAGACCTATTGTAGTTTCTTAACCAAGTTCGTTGTAAGCGACACTATCTGTAAGGACCTCGAGATAAACACGGGACAAATTCACCAAAGCAAAACCGAAATATCATGTGTTTCATTTGTTAAGAGGAAGGAGAAAGTGACATAGATGCTGTGTTCATTGTCAGCTTCTCTTCAGCAAAACCTCTGATCTGAAAACCGTTGTGAGGACCAACAAAATGAGCACCAAAGCAGAATCATCGATCACACTAATATCAGGAATGGTTCATTAACCCATGAGTAGACATATATAGCCATGCGATAACAAAGACATAAAGGTGGACCGAGTGCCAGAGCATGTTGATTAAGATAGTAACAATGAAGATGACATATAGTTGGTTCGGAACAACATGATGTTGGTTTTGATTCGTCCAGTGGCAACACTAATGAGACAGGAAAACCAAAGGCACAGCATTGGACAAGTTCAAGCCATGACCTTTGAGGGCTAAGGCCTAACAAGAAAAATTCTTTGGCTAGTCCAAGTAAGTTCAAGCTCGAGGAGGTATTTGCTTGGGAAAGTATAGTGCCATAGGTTGTCATATTTTTTCACAAGCAACAAACAAAAGAAACGAAAAAAAAAAAACAGAGAACATCACCACATGAACCTATATAGAAAAAAAGAATGTGAAGGTACCTAATTTGAAATAAGATAAAACTGTGGCTGCTTAATGTTTTATTTCAGGAGATCATAAGAGAGGCAGATACAAATTATACTCTGTACTAATAGTGTAAAGGAGAGATATTTAAAGAAATAGATGAACACCCTTATACTTCTCTTATCAATTCCTTAATGCTATTATGACTGTCATTACATGTAATTCAAGGAAAAATCAATTCTTAACAGAGTCACTAAACCTTATTATATATCAGGCAGCTTAAATCCATATAAAGATGCACATCATAGTAGGAGATACATCCTTTAACCATAGTCTCTGATAGAGTAATCGTACCTTCACTGGCTGCTAGCATCTGAAGCAATAGCTTCACCACGATAAACTCTCCATGGTCCTCGATAGAATATTGGCTTCATCAGTGGCACTGTTTTCCCAGGGTGTTCTTCCCAAAACTTCTCCTGTTTACAGAGTGTAGTAACATAAGTTACAGTAAAACAACTTGCTCTACTAATTGATTAACATATATAACAGTGTGAGAAACATATCAACAAGAACTCAACAACACAGGAAAAAGAATCCCAAATTTTGATAGATTATGCAACAATCACGACGCAATTCAAGTATAGGTTTTTAAATCCTCTATCAGTAACAATTCAGGGCCTAAATCGATAAGACTACGAATCTTACTTTGTAAAGTTGCTCTGTAACTGCAGCGCCGATTACGCCGGTGTAAAAAGCGGCAACATAGATAGTAATCAAAGTAGTGAACGTTTTTGGTCGACGGTATGGTTCGATCATTTCCCAAACAGCAAACCTCTCGAACTTGTTATACTTATAATCAGCGTATCTCCTCCATAATTGGCTCCACATTCCTTGCATCCTTTCTCAACTTTCGCCCAAGTTTGGATTTTGATTTAGTTGTTTTCGCGGCGGCGCGTGGAACTTGAGAGAATCTGAAAGCAGGCTAAGACTTAAAACGTTAAAATGTTTTACCAAACAGTCCTCATATTCTTTATATTATTTAATTTTCAGTCCTTATCTTTACATTTATCCACCTGAGTCCAGAGCTCTGATTTGATTCTTGTAATCATTGTGTTATCACTCAGTTATCACCATTTAACATTTTTACTATAAAACTTTTTCAGAAACTCCGACAACTATGCATATTGGACTAATGTAAACTTCATACTTGCATATATCAATAAGCCTATTAGCAAAATAACAGTAACTGGCTAATAGGAAGTGTTCTTTTACACAAAAAATGACGATATACAGAAATTTTAAGCTATAGTAGTTGCTAGAGCAACTAAAGATTGTTGCAGTAGTAAATCTAAAAGTCTGGCACTTCAACTCGATCCAGCCGGTTTGGCTGCATTTGTCTGCATGGATAAAGATTCCAAGGTTAATCCTTCAGGTCCCTTGGGTGGACCGATGCTGCAACGATCGGTGTTGTGCAGTCGGATGGCATCTTTTATCTTCTGAAACTGTAAAACAAAACATATATTCAAAGAAGAGAACTGTCAAATAGTAATCAGAAAAAGACCAAATGCATTTCAACAGGTTCTGTAAGACTTAAGGGAAAGTGGTTTGTGGCAAAATCATAGTCATTAAAAAGGTAAAGCCGTATAGCCGGTGCATGAGCAACTCTTTGTTTACCTTAGCAAGAGAACATGAGAAGGACTCAAGCTGGCCATCAGCTCCACGGTAAAAGTGGAAATAAGGAAGCACTTTCACGTTTAAACTCTTACACATTGGTTTATTCTCATCAAAGTTTACTTTGAGGAACAATATATCCGGATGTTCTACTGCTGTCTTGCAAAACTGAAATTGAACTCAGAATCATGAAAGAGGCAATGGAATTCAAATAGCCTTAACTGAACAAATAAGTCACAGAACTAACCTTAGGGAACAATGCTCTGCAAGAAGCACACCAAGTTCCATAAAACTCTACAATGACTAACCTTTCACCCGCTCCACTTAAAGCTGTTAAAAATTCTTCAGTAGAATGAATATCAACCATGTTTGGTCCTGGATTCCTCTCCCACCATTTTGGTGGCTCTGTCTCTGCTACATTTTCACTTACCTAAACCACAAATACACATCAGAAACTTCAATTATTGCCAAAAGCATACCATCTCTAAAGAAAAATATGAAATTTTAGACCAATTTATAATCATCTGAAGAGGGATGAGATTCTGTAGCAGCATATTTAATTCAAAATTCAATAAATTCCAAAAGGGTATTCGAATTATGGACAAATTCAGCTAAAAGATAACACATTTGTACCTTGACATGAACCACCTGGCTCTTGGATCGTCGAAGAGAGATATGGCTTCCGAGACAAGAAGAGAGATGGTAATGAGAGGACGAGCAAGAGGAAGAAGATGAGAGCAGACGCAATCTCTTCTCGGAATTAGGAAGTAAGCAAGGTTGCAGAGGATTGATAGCGGTGGCAAAGGAGGTAAAGGACGAGGAGACGCGAAGAGCCTGAAACGACGTCGCCGATAAGCGTACAACTCCAGCCATTTTTAAAAGACTGAGAGATTGTTAATAGCTCTCTTTGTCTTCTCCGAGAGATCCTCTGGTAAAAGAAGATTTTTCTTTGAGAAGATCAGAAACTGTCTGGTTCAGATTCCAGTGATATTTTCTCTCATCATTTCTCCATATTTACATAGACGCGGTTTGAACTCAAATTAGCGTTTGGACCGCCGTCGTTAAACTTGGCGTTTTGTCGTTACGTTAGCGTTGAAAAAAAGTGTAAACGCGTTTTGTTTCTCCGTTAGAATCGTGTTTCAATTGGGAACACTGAACGTTCTAATGTTTTCCTTTACAACAACAAACACAAGAAAATTATGACCAACCAAAATTCTAAGGAAGATTTTCAATTTCTTTACTTCTTTTATATTTTTGTTTGCGTTGTAAATTTATAAAGATATGTTCGTTTTGAAGGTGAAAATACCAAATTTCATTACGAAAAAAATTACCTCTTGTGATAATCGAGTCTGCATAGACAAGATCATTCTGACAAAACAGAGATTCAAAGGCATTGTGTTTCAGTGGTGGGAAGTACAAAGTTTCCAATCTTAGCATCAAATGTCAAAGACAAGTTTTAACGATTACAAACTCCAAAACATTACAATAAGTTTAGTATAACTTCTTGTTGAAATCATACGAAAACAACATACAGATTCAAAACGGATAAAAGGTCTAACAGACCAATGTCTTCAAAACGATCTCACAGAGTCTACTATACTGTCTTTTATTGACAGAATAATGAACTTACCTTACTCTGCTACGCTCGTGGCAAGAGAATGTGTGAAGGAAACTCGTCAGATCCATTATTTGGTGCAGCCTTAAGTCCTAGAATTGAACTGATCACATTGTATATCTGAACATTCTCAAAAGAAGGCACTTTCTTTCCTTTTGAGAACATAGGACCATGTCCAATGAATATAGTTCTCATCGAAAAGAAGGCATTGTCATAACCATGAGCTCCACCACATTCCTTGGCTTTACTTTTCTTCTGTTCAACCTTGAAGCCCTCATCTACTAGTCCTAAAATAGGTGGGATACGATCACTGTCTGAATAATGCAGCCTACTAGGTAAATCCTCTTTGAGATAAACCTTCAAGTACTTCCCATTCTCTACTTCACCCGAGCTCAAGCCTTCGTTTATCTTAGCAACTATATCCACTGCATTGTGACCTGAAGGTGGTTTAATCGATAACAACGGAGTGTAGTTCTGAACCCAACTGCTAGGGATTTTAATCCAAGGAGCTAAATCATCTAGAATAACAAGTTTCTTATCACAAGTTCCAACCATTCCATGATCACCAACCATAATCATAGTCACATCCTCAAAAATCCCTCTTTTCTCTAACCCATCAATAATTCTTCCTATCAACCTATCAATGTTAACTACAGCTTCCGTGACCTGAGGATCATCAGGACCAACTTGATGACCTTGATGATCAGGATCTTCAAAGTAAAGAGTCATGAAACTAGGAATCTCACTACTAGGCAAATCGAAATAACTCAAGATAGTATCAACTCTATCATCAAAAGGAACAGAGCCATTATAGTTTTGACAGTAACCTTTAGGACAATTCCAAGAGCCTTTGTGTACCTCAGAGCCAGGCCAAAAGTAAGTAGCAGCCTTGAGACCTTGATTAACTACTGTTTCCCACAATGGCTCACCTAACCACCACTCTGGTTCGTGACTAGACATTGTGAAAACGTTCCCTGTTTCTGGATCAACGAACCTGTTGTTGATGATTCCATGATAAGCTGGGTAAAGACCTGTGACGATAGAGTAATGATTAGGGAAAGTCAACGTTGGAAAAACTGGGATTAGACCCGTTTCAGCTTCGGTTCCGTTAGCGATTAACCGGTGAATGTTCGGCAAATTGGCTTTGAATTGGTACCCAAAACGAAACCCATCTGATGAAATCAAAAGAACCACAGGCTTATCGAGTTTCTTGAGTGGACGAGCTATGGATCTGTCGAAAGCTGGTGACTTTAAGACTTGGTTGAGAGAAAGGATTGGTTGTTGGGAAGAGAAGAAGAGGAATGCGAAAGCTGAAGCTGCGGATAGAGCAACGCAGGAGACGATAAAGAGAGATGTGAAGATGCAGTAGCTTGAGATGCTTTTAGTGGAGGAATCAGAATCGGCGTTATTGTCGAGAAGTGCGATTGATTGGCTTGATTGGTCTTGGCCTTCTTCTGGTGGAACAACTTTGTGTTTTTTCGCGGTTAATGTGTCGCCAGAGATCATTGTTTCTCTCAAATCTCAGAAAGTTGCGAACTTTATTCAGAGTGTTTGATTAAATTAAAGGTCAGAGTATAAAGAAGAAACGAGACGGTTCTCAATTTCTCATACTTCGACTTCCACGATTCATGGATCAAAATTCTAATGGACGCTCGTGATGCTGCCACGTTTCGTGGTAAAACGTTTTGGCTCGTGTTTTTTTAAAAAATTAATTTAACAGAAGTCGTCGAATACATTGCCCTGAGAAATTTTTGCAAATTAAAATTGGAATATTCCTCCTCGCTTCTCTAATATGCTTAAGATTGTAATGTTCTTTTGTTTTCATTGGTGGATGATATTGTTGGATTCTAATCTATGTAGTTAAGTGAACATTACAACCACATTATTGCCCATATGCATGGTCTAGATGTAGAAGAGCCGTTGATATCTAATCTTGCGGTCTTGATTTAATTCACGTGTTTTCATCCTTTCGTGATGGGCTATTCCAACGACTAGTGGCCTGTGTTTGATGTGGACCTACAAACGTAAAACACGCATAAGCTAACTTTATCCCGGTTAAAATATTCTGGAGGACCAGCCTGAAATTGAATTTAGCAAAATAAGATTGTGTATTCAAATTTGAGTTTTGATAAGAATTGATATAGGCTGTTAAGATTATTTTTAATCCTCAAAAATGATATTTGAAACCGTTAATTAGTATTTAGCTAGACCATGAAAGGAACTCAAGTCATAGCTACAAGAAAGCATAAGTACAAAACGCGACATCAGAATATAGACTACATAAATACTCATTGATCAGCTTATTTATTTATTATTCATGAGTCTCCCATGAACTAACGGTTTTTTTTTTGCTTCATTCTACTTGCGCTGTTTCTCTAACGGGCAAGAGAAAAGACTACGAGTAAACAAAAAAGAACCATTGTTAGGAGCTGGTCGGAGTCCGAGAATCTCAGAAACAACATTTTAGAATGAAGCCACTTTCTTTCCTCTCATAAACCTTGGACCATATCCAACAAAGATAGATCTCATGGAGAAGAACATATTGTCGTATCCATGATTACCATAACATTCTTGAGAACTTGTTTTGCTCTGTTTAACAATTAGACCTTCTCCCACCATTCCTATTATTGGTGGAATCCTATAACTATCGGAACAATACAGTCTTTTAGGTAACTTCTCCTACAAGTAAACTTTCAAAAACTCTCCATTTTTATTGACCTGAGTTCAAAGCTTCGTTCATGTTTGCCATAACTTCTGCGTTCTTTTCGTCTTGATTCTCGACATTTTTGTCCCATTGTGGATTAACTGCTAGCACTGGACTATAAGCTTGGATCCAATCTGCTAAGTCATCAATGGAATTCACTTTGTTATCACACTCACAGTTAGTCACCATTCCGTGATCACCAAGCAATATCATATGAACTTCATCAAATATCTCCCTATTCTTCAGGCCTGTTATGACCCTACATATCATTTTGTCGACCTCGAAACCGAATTTGTAACCCTAGGATCATCAGGACCATAGCGATGATCACCTTTGTCCGGCTCATCGAAATACAACATCATCAGATCAAGAATCTCGTCTTGAAGGAGATCAAAATAGCTTAAAACCGTATCTACCCTTTCTTTGAAGGGAACTGAAGAATTGTAACATGGACAAAATCCTTTAGGGCAAGTCCAAGAACTTTTGTGAACTTCAGAGCCTGGCCAAAAGTAAGTCACAGCCTTGAGACCTTGGTTTACTAGTGGCTCACCTAACCACCATTTAGACTCTTTTAAACACCTTTCCGGTTATGGGATCAGTAAATTGGTTCATGATTATACCGTGATGAGCCGGGTAGAGTCCGGTTGCGATAGAATAAAATTTGGGAATGTCATAGTGGCATGGGGAAAACCGGGATTAAACCAGTTTTGGCCTCGGTTCCTCCGGCTACGAGAAGATCAATGTTTGGTGTCTCCGTTTTAAATTGGTAACCGAACCGAAAACCGTCACATGAAATCATTAAAACAACCGGTTTGTTGAGCTTCTTGAAGGGCAAACCATTGTTACCGGCGACGGAGGCGGCTACGGTAATAGCAACAATGAGAAGATTAAGAAAGGTGAGAGATACATTATGAGACCGAACATGTTTGTCTTTTGCCATTGGACAAAAATGTTTGTAATGATTCTTGCTGTTCAAAGGATTTATAGAGTTTTCTCGTTTATTAATTCTTTGTTGTTCTCATTCTGATCTCTATCAAATATTACAACCATAAATGAAGTTAATTATTTTGAATATATATTGTCCAAATAATGATTTACTTTGTTAAAAATGTCTCCAAAATTTGAAGGCAAGTTGTGAATAGATGGCCCGTGAATAATGTTTATAACTTTTTCAGTAATGCCAGAAATATAACTATAAGACACATTATCATGACTGTCATGAGCAATACAAGACACAATGTTATCATGCAGATGATAAAGACACATTTATCATTATTATCATCTACATGACACATAGATTGGGAGAGCCGTTGATATTGTATTGAACTCGATAAATATACTTTCGTGGTGGGTTCTTCCACCGACGTGATGTAGCCTTAATTGATATGGGCCTAAAACTTTAAATAAACATTGAAGGCTTACCAATCTCCAAAGTTCTTTAATAAACTAGAAATACATTTCATGCCAAGGCAAAATTTGAAAGAAGAGTCTTATATTGTAAATGTTGCAAAGCATCAAGATTTTGAAACCATCGACTGCTGTGGAAACAAACATGTCCAGACTCTTTAAATGTAGCTCAAACAGATATATATATAATTATTTTTACGTCAGAAAAATTATAATTTTTACTTTTATAGCTTACATTTACACACATTTTTTATTAATTGGAGTTTTGGAAGTCAAAACCAGATTTGTGGTACATATATAATTTCATTATTTCATTTATTGATCGAAAATACTTTTGAACTCGCTTTTTTCTTTTCATAAATAAGCTACGATCAAGTGTCATATTCATATACTGATAAAGAAATAATTATAGTGAGAAAATTGTGTTTTTTGTTGGTAAATGATCATAATTACTATAGTTTCTAACATATAGATTCACTGTCTCAATCATGAATCAGGAGATAAATTGGATTTGGTGTCCATTTCATGATTACTACCTTAAATCTATTACATATACTTTTCATTTTGATAATTATATTTGCAATTATGAAATTGCTGAGTGTCACGTAGAAAGAGATTATTATTTTTACTCTATAACTATTATTAAATCCACATTTATAAGCTAATTTTGTTTTGATATTATAGTATATGTAATTTAACCTATGAGTGCATTCAATTCTTCTAGAAACGAGAATAAAAAAACGAAACGATTAATACTTGACTAATGATTAAATCGTTTGTGTAAAGCTATCAAATAACTTATATATATGCACCATGATCCACGAGGTCATTGGCTTTAATAAGCCACGAATTTGATGAATCATATTTTACGTATGGCACTAATTGATTTATAATATTCTCTTTAAAACAATATAGTTTATATAAAGGTGTTGCTATAGTGATGTTTTTTTAATTATTTCCACGTTGTAGTAGTGTTTGAAAAATTCTCTAGTTTATAGAAAATATATAGATAACATTTATAAATAAAATGTTTAGCGTTTAAAGGTTTCTACAGGTCTGGGGTTCGAAACTCAGAGAACGCAGTTATTACAGATTAAAGGATGTAAAGGCTTTCCAGAGGTTCCAGTGTACGCAGATAGTATCGTTCGTCGTGGTCTCGTGTTGCGGGGAGAGCTTGTCCATCAGAAGGGATGTCGTACCTGCAGAACCGTCCATCGAAGATCCGAGTGTTGTGGGGAGAGCTTATCCATCATGGGGATGTCGTATATTCAGAACCGCTTGTCGAATAGTATTTGTGTCATGGAATTATCGTAAGTAGAAACTGTTCTCGCATTCCTAAAAATCTGTAATACTAATGATCTAATAGACGAGAAAAAAAAATGATTTTTTCAAATTTTTGATTACTAATGATTAGAAAATTGTCATGATCTTTGGAAAAGAAAATGAAAATATTCCTCATCATATGATCTGATGTTTTCATTTTAAGTTTATGAAAATGGAGAAAAATACAAATTAGGTGAAACATCAACTTCTTTCACTAATTAGCTCAATTAATTTGTATGTTTTTATTAACTTTTCTTTTTTCCATCAACTCATGTGTTGCCACCAAATTGATCAAAAAGCTCAGGCAAAATTTTAGTTGTTCTTTTTTTTTCTCTATGCCAAATGACTGTTGTATAATTGTATACCATAATAATTAGGTGTGAAATTTGAAAACTACAATAAATTTTCCAATTGATTATGACTAGTTATTTAAATAACGATGGAATTAAGATAAAATTAATGAGGTGAACCAGTATTCAAAAATTCGTCAGACGGTATCTAAGCGTTCACTAGGGGATTAGCGCCTAAAAAGATTAGTCGGAACCTAGACGTTAATAAAATTTTCACATAATTTAAATATTTTATATTTATACGTTAAGTTAAAATATTTAAATAAATTCTATTAAAATATTTTATTTCTTAAATTAAATATTTTATATTNTTTTTATATAAAATATAATTTTTTTAGAACATAAATAAATAAAATTAAAATGTGAAAAAAAACTAAAAATATATTAAAAATAAATCATAACTCAATACAAATGCTTATCTAAAATAATAAAATTAAAATTCTATTAAGAGAATAGAAAACATAATAACCATTTTTATCTCGTTTAGGGTTTACATGACCAAAAGGTTGATAAAATTATAGTATATTTATATATATTACCGATTTTATTAAATTTATCATATTTTTTATCTTCTCAGATTTACTCCGATTTTTTCCGATTTGTCCGATATACTCCGATTACCCCGATTTTTTTCCGATTTGCAGTGCATAATCCGAATCTCCTAATTAAATCACCAAAATAAATGAAATCGTGGTGCTTACTAACCGTTTAGCGATTTTTATACCGATTAGTCCTAGAATTATGCCAATTTTTAGAACACTGAGGTGAACTATTAAATAACAATATAAGTTTGAAAACCAAAAAAAAAAAAAGATATTACGAAAATGATAATTTGACGAACATTTTGGCCCTTCCGATATGGTCGAGACGCGAGAGAACAGTGAAGCATCTTCATACCGAGAGGAGACGGGTTCGGTTTTGAATCTGGATCATTCGAATGCGTGTGGACCATAACGTCAGATATATATATACTGATATAGTACAACTGATTCTCTGTATAGAAAATAAAACTATATTTTTAATAACAAAACAATGTTAGATTTAGTTTACCAGCAATCAGGGGGCTCCATGAGTTATTTCATTCACTTTTTAAAGTTTTTATAATATTATTATTTGTTCTATAAAGTTATTGTATTTTGTAGTGATTGGGTTGTGGCCTCCTTTATCTTATAGAAATAATTAAAAAGTGCGATACAAGCTTACAGGCAGCTTTTGATTTTCTAAACAAATATTTCTTATTTTAGAGTTTTAAATCTATTTTTATTTTAAGTGATTTGGAAAAAGACATCAAGTGGGACATTCTTGTTTTCTCTAGGAATAAAAAGTAAATAAAATTAAACAAACTAAGTCTGTGACTCTTCTATCAATTCTATAGCATATATAACCTATAAACTCTGAATTTCAATTTGATTTTGATTAAAAATCTAGCTAGAGTAAAATAATTAAAAAATGTTGAGAATATCTCCTATGTGTTTTAACTTTTAAAGTATAAAAAAAAACATAGGTCCAGCTTTATAGATAACATAAAATATGTAATATTATAAATCAGTGTACCCTAATGAATAAAAGTTTGCTATATACTAAAAAAAATGAAAGCCCACTTGAGTAGTAAGAGTATTTATTTACTACAAAACACATGGTTTATTTTGTCTTTTTTTTCTATATTGGACAGTCTGTTTTCTAAATTGGACACAACATGTCACAACCAAGATCTCGATATGCTTTGTGAGTGATAGAACAACTTGAAGATATGCTTTGTTTCTCAGTGGAACTTGAAAATGACAATTCTTTGAATAAAATAGACTATGAAAAAAATAATAGAGAATGCAAATTCTATGAAGTGTAAATACAACATTTTGATATTTGAGTTCACAATATGATTATAGCCTACTTCTGTTTTAAGAATATATTCATAGTATGTAAGAATCTGATAGACAAACTCTATAACAGACTCGTGTTTTAGTTATAAATAAAAAACTGATATTCTTTTTGTAATTATAGAACTAGTGAAGAGTGATGAAATAATTGATATTAAAGATGTGTACAGATTAAAAAAAAAAAAAGCAAAATGGTGAAATAAACCCTACCAACTTGTTCATTATTACAAAATGTACATTCTTGTTGAATCAAATCAATTGATTTGGGAACCAATTTGAAGATGATCATGACCATTCATCTCTTTCTATTTTTATTTATTTTCTTTTCAATATATATATGTTGATGCCCTTAAATTTGTAGGACCATAAATCATGATCATATATACACAGAATACTACTGTATAATATAATGTGAGATCATATAAAGATCATATAAACACTTAATCTTGGTGTAAAATAAAAGAGTTATCCATTTAACACCACTTGTAATGTTTTCATCTATGTTATAGAACTTGTCGTGCATGGTGATAAGCAACAATGTAATAATAGATTCCATAGTTATGGTTTATATTTTTGTATACATGATTTTGGAGATTAGTAAGTGTCTATATAAAAAGAAAAACATAAAGATATATTGGGAAACCTAAAAGATATAAATGGTCATATATGGCTTAGCAAGCTGGAAACTAGGCGGGTTCGACGGATCCTGTCCATAAAAGCTTCACCACAAAATAAAATTTAAGAATCTCTTAGGGATTGTTTGTATATATTAATATCTATATAGGTAGGGAGCATGAGCATCCTAAGCTTTTTCTTTTCTTCCTTTCCCCTTACAATTTCCTCATATTTTCTTTAAATAAAATAGGTTTTGTTTTATAGTTTATAATATTATCTTCACTTTAAATATTTAACAATTCATACTATATAGAATTTTAGATTTTAGTCATATTCATCCAATTCCTTCTTTTGATTTTGTGAAGAATGTATATTTAGCAAATTACAAAAAGAATAAAAGAGATAATATACTCTTGGTTCATGTATGTTTCTTATATGTTTTCCACAAATAAAATATGAGAAAGAAAATAATTAAACTCTTAAAGAATAAAGAAAAATAGTAACTTAAAGTGACTAGTGAGGGAACAAACAAAGATGTTGATTACATTATACATCTTTATATCTTGCTTTTTTTTTAACTTTTCTTTTTTTGTTTCTTTAATATCCTTTGTCCCCTGAAACTCATCGACAAAGAGATTCAGAAACTTGCTTTTTAGATTCAAAGGTGTAAATTGAAAGTAAAAAAAAAAAAAATTAAAAAAATCTTACAAAACTAATTAAGCTTCTCTAAACACATTTAACCACAAAAAAAACATTATTCTTAAAATTAACACTCAAAATTACATTTGTAATGCTTGAGAAGCCTATTGGCTTCTCTTAAACCGCTATAGTAAGCACCATGAGTTGTAGAGTAATGTGTTCTATGTGTTGCTTCCCCTGCAAACATCACTTGAAGTTCATGAACCTTAGCTTGATCATGACCATTGACCTGACAACTCTTCTTGTTGATCTTTGGCAATGGCTCAGCCATTGCATCTATGTCATCTCCGCTTGATCCAACTGCAACATACGAGTAGGAGCCGCGGAAGAGAGGATCACTTCCCCATTTGCTCTTCAAGACCTTTGTGATTTTCATAACCCCATCGTCATCACTACTTAAAGAGCCATTGCTCAAGGGCCTTGAAGTTTTTGCAGTATCCTTCTTTACTTCCTTGCCTGTCAAGCAAGATACAGTAGTCAAGACACCATCTACAATCTCCTCATCAGTTAGTTTTTCAAGCTCAAGAGCTTCTTTGCCTGCAAACCAAGAAAGCAAGACCTTTGAATTGCTATGGATTGGAGTCATAGTCGCGGTTCTTCTCATCCACCATGGGATTTTCACGAACCTAAACTCAGAATCCTCTCTGTCAAACACAAGTTGTAGAGTCGGCAAGTTTCTTTGAGACATTTCAACAAACAGCTTGTTGACAACTCCATAGCCAAGTCTTTTAATAGCTTCAGCTTTGAAATGAGGCAAAGGAGGATTAAACAACTCACCATCTTCATCATCATGACTCTCAATCCCTGCTTTAAGCACTCCTAAAGAAACAGTAACTATAACATGATCTGCAAAAACAACAGACCCATCTGAGAAATGAAGCTTCACATCAGCTTCTTCATTAGTCTGCTGCCACTCAATCTTTGTCACCTTACGATTCAATTGGATAACACCTTGAGGAAGAACAGATGCTAAATGATGAATAACACTGAGATAGCCTTTAGCTATAGTGATTTCTTCACCTGGAAACATCTGATACTCACTCTCCGCCGCGAAATCAAGCTTCGAGAGATCATCAGCCGATGTATAAGTCCTCTGTGTGTTACTAAACATCGTAAAAATTGCTTCTTCAAGAGATTTTTTACTCCATTTCCCATAATACCCTTCGACTCCATTATCACTGCTGATTGAATCCCAGTAAGCATCAAACCCAGATTTCAGAAACGACCCAACACTACGAGGAGAACAAACCCTAGTGGCAGTTTCGTAAATATCAGCTAAACGACCCAAATCGGCGTCAGATTGAGATATATCTTTCCCCTGAGCTAATTCCATGAGAGCATTGAACAATCCAGAGATATGTTCAACAATCGAAGGCTCAATCTCAAACCCACCTTCAACAAATGTTCTAGGTTTATCAATGCTGGAATCCATACACTCCCATGGCTCATCGGAAACAAGTGAACCAGTCTCCTTGGCGATTCTATAAACAGGGCTTCCACCA
>ASXC01015470.1:0-15344 GCA_000411055.1 Leavenworthia alabamica | reverse complement strand
GGCCGGCCAGGTCGGGCCGGATCTCAAAACACTGCTTGGCAAACTCGGTTCTCTAGTTCGTCCAAATACTATGGTTCGATTTATTCGGTTCAATGTCACAGTAAACCGACCTATCCAGGATCGATAAACCATTTTATTAAACAAAAATCCGCAAACTATAACCCTAATCAGTTTTGTAATCTTAAACCGGATTGCGGATATTACAGTATCATAGTTGTACTAGTTGTTGTACTAAACAAACATGTACCAATATTAAGAACTAATGTTTTAATATATAATATATATACATATATATATATATATATGTGAACTATTATATTTAATTATTAAATTGAGAAATTTCTATTAACACCATCAATTCTAATTTATTAGACAAAATTACATTTATTTTAATTTGACATGAAGACCATTTTTAATAAAAATTATATTTTTATAAAAAATATTTTTTTATTTAATGTTAAGGTTGAATATTTAGTATTTGAATTTATTGTTTATGATTTAAAATTTTGGTGTAGATATTAGAATTTATTATTTAAGATTAGAATAACTCGTAACTTTTATGTACCACACAGCTCATAAAAGGTTGCATCACAAAAGCTTGTTCAATATCACATTCTGATACCATATCCCTTCCTTTCTTGTCCATACACATCTCAACTTTACTTCAGTTTTGCACGCTCGACAGTAGCAATTACAGAGTAGAGACAAGTCAAAATCCAGTAGTTCTCTCTAAATATGTAGAGATGCGCTGAAAATCTCACAGTTATTTCCACATCAACCTAATTCAGGTTCTGCTAACTCACTCACCGCCTAAAAAGCCAAACCAAGAAAGCACTCCTATTGAAGAGAACACCTGATTTAAGATAACAATTGTGTTGTACTTAGTGAAATTGAGCAAGTCCAAGAGAAAAAGATCTCCGGAGGTGGAGAGGAGATAACTGACGCTATTAGATATAAAACCATTTGAAGAAAATCCTCAGGAATCAGCAATTTCAGTTTCTCCTTTGCTGCTCTTACCCCCACCAATTACATTTGAATTCAGTTTTATTTGCCACAATAATTCAAAGAGCTTGAACTGGTTTAATCAAATCTAAACCCGGTTGGATTTGGTTAGATAGATAATCAATGAATTTACTCAATTTGGCTTTGAAATGTTTTCTGAGTTTCATAACAATGGAGGGTTTTACCATATAATTCACTTGTGGGAATGAAAGTTATAGACCAACACAACAACAAGGGATTCTATCAACAACAAAATTACTAGATTTTTTTACTACAAATACACGATTTTTTTCCTATTTGAAGACTTTCGTCAACCTGTTGCAGAGGATACTGCATCATCTGAGTCAACCTTCAGCTGTAACATATATTAAAAAAAAACGCTTATTAGATTAATCAAACGAAATTTGCGTTTATTTCTCATCAGCAAATGTATCATACCAGCTTTAAGTGATTGAGTAACGCCAGATGGAGTTGTTCCTTGAGCTTCTTGCACTGTTCAAACATATGTCCTGAGTTCATCCTTTTCTCCAGCTCCCACCAAAGTCTTTCCACTGTTGTGTAAGGAAACCATACCCCTGATGCTTTTTTCCTCTTCAATATCTCTGCTGGTTTCTGTTAACATGTGACCAAAATGTTATTCACTCCTAACATCTCAATCATGTTCATGCTTACTTATAAATGTGTGTTAGGGTGTGGGTATTTATAATCTGCAACCTTTTGTTTTACAGTTTTGTGTGAGACTCTATCAACTTATACGTTTTGTATGTTATGTTAAATTATATCCAATTCGACCATGAGATGCTGCAACAATGAGTCTCTAGTGCTGACAGCATATAAATCATAACTCACCGATGATGCAAATGATTCCATGTACTCCAATAGCAGATTAGTGGCCTCTGTAAGACGCCCATAGTCAACATATAACTGGAACAAGGACGCAGGACTTGCTTCTTGCCCACCCATTCCCAAACATTTTTTTTCTTTCAGACCGTCCTGCAGATGTCAGAAACAGAGTGGTCAAGAAGACTTGCACAAAACCAGAAGAGAACAACCTTACACATGATTGCTTCGTTTCATGGTGTAAATGAAACCAACCAACCTTCTAGCAAATTCTAAGATTGGCACTTGGCACGACCAATAATTGTATAGAGATTATTAAATACAACCTCTTCTTTTCATGCTATGCCAAGTATTTCTCAGAGATTGTACTGATCTAACATGATATACAACAATTATGCATGAATCTAATCGAGAATCTGCATCTCAGATACATCAATAGTGAAGGGAAAGGCTTACTAATGCATCATTGTTCACGACTATTAATTATTTTGATCAAGTTTCATGTCCAGATTTCAAATCTACCTAAATGAATCAAACTGTATATATATATGTTACATTCTGAAAAGTAATCCACTCAAGCTTATCATAATTTATATCCAAAATATTATTACCTTGAACATTTGAACCAGCCAGAGAGGTAATTCGATACAAGAATCCGTTTGAAGAAGGGTTGAAGCAACAGTAACTGGTAGTCTAGCGTGTATGTCTATGTACCTTTTCTGCATTTATACATATCCAATACACAAATTAAATAATGAAAGCCTGGGTTAAGCCCTCAAACAAAATAGCACATATGAGGATTACAGTTACACTCCCAGTCATGGATAATATGACAATGCAGGCAGGTTTCCTTGACAAGAATAGTAAAAAATGAGGGGATGCTGCTCTGGTTTTAGTGACCAAAATACAGTAAATAAAAGGAGATGCCTATAATTCAGAATGCATTCTTGATTCATCTTAGTTCATAAACATATCAATTCAGAGCAGGTAAGGACGTATTTCTGGATTAATACTGCTCATGAAGACAGCCAACACTTTTCATCAATGCTCCCAAATCACTTAGTAAATAATTAGATACAGAACAGGATCCCAATCAAGGATTCAGAAGTTACTGACCAAATAAACTTCAAGAATTTCCCAGTCACCAGCCAACTTAGAGCCTTGAACAACAGGGCTTCTATCAGGAGAATGAGTAATTTCTTCATCCATAGATGTTAACATAAGATTAGGCCTGAGATCATTCATGTAAGATAAATAAAGTTATAAATTAATGTCAATTCGGATAAGTCAGGTTAGTCAACAGGTAACCAGTGAAATGCCAAGCAACTAAGAAACAGTCACTCACGATGTCCACAGCTCTCCTTTAGCAGGGCAACATTTAATTGCCATATTCTCAAATATCTTTTCCAGCTCCCTGAGATAATGCAGTAATTCTTAAACCTATGAAAATCTCAAGGACTATGCCGAAAATACCAAGCAAGAAATTTACCTTTTCAAAGCTGAGCCAGTCCAAAATTTTAAAACAACAGTGAATGCCATATCATACAAGTTTGCTTGGATAAGAAGATCAACCAAATCCGACGGTGGTTTTTCGAGTCCTGTGGTGAAGAAAACAATGCATATTTATAGACATAGTTCTATCAGACTACTTGGAAACATTCAGCAGGGTATCTGATGCCCTTTTATAATTATGCCTTAGGAAAATTGATTAGAAGACAGCAATGCCACCTAAGTGACCAAATCAATGATGCATAAAAGCTATCTCCTAAAAAGGAGACTATCAATATTTAATACTTTCAACAGTGACAGTAGATCAAGCTCTTATATTTCCTCACATTGCACGTGAAGAAACCCTGCAATTTTCTGTCAACTATAATTGCAGAAGCATTTTAACTAGTCCTAGCGCACCATTTATTCAAAGTTCCAACTGTCGCTATGCTGCAAATCAATACAAACCATAGACAAAATAGGAGATAATTTACCTGAATTTGTCCACCCGAAGTTTTTTAGAGAAAGCAAATATTCAGCTGTAGTGATAACAAACTCGTTTTGGAGTTTCTCGATATCAATGCAACTCTGCTCCCTTTTGGGCTGGTCATTATTCCTTACTGCAGAAAAAGTAATTCAACATGTCGCTAATAATGTGATAATTCAATAATAAAAGAGAGTGATGCTCCAGGATTTAGAGATTGTTAGAAAAACATTAAATTAAAATAGGGTTAAAATATCAGTAAGAAAAAACAAGTACAATATGTGGTTTAGAAGACTAACATTGTGCTTCTTCTGCTCTTCTAGCCTTTTTAACTGGATTATGCATGGATTCTTCTGGTAACGGATCAATCCAAGCATACCCAGGATGAACAAGACTTAATGCATTCATAGCAGCAGAAAGTCCATTAAGTCTCTCTTGCAAAGCTAGGGACATGTGTTTATAATCCTTGCATGTTGCCTCGCTTCTCAATCGAGCAGAAAACTGATACATGTAACTTGCCGCCAAACGCCAGTTGTGTCGTCTCATCTCATAAGCATAAAGCAACTTGTACGGATTTGGATTAACCATTATCTCAGAACGCCCGGCCTACAAATCGCAGAAAGAATGAAAGAAACATAGTAAAAATATACTAAAGGCAGAAACCTGACTATGGTTTTTACACAATACCTTCCAAGAAAGCTCTTGGGTGATTTTTTCTGTTAAGCCAATGAAAGGTAGATCTCCATCACTGAGTATCTGAAATCAAACGAGATATATTCATAGTAATTTGCTTTTTAAAATCATGGTAGTACAAACATCTTTGTCCAGAGACTTTAAAACAGCACCCACACACAATAGCAGAACCAGTTTTAGTTCCAGAAAAACAAACACCTAACAACAAAGAGAAATTGCACATGAATTACACGTCTTGTGATGATTATGGTGATAATGATCTATGAAATGTTCTAGTGGTACCAGACAATATAAAGAAAACGGTTGTTGGGGTTTTGGTCCCCATTCGCCTAAACCATAGAAGGAAATATTAAGGAACATAAAAGAAGAAAAACATTTTTGACCTTTACCTTTGTTTTGCCACATTCAAATAGAACTATTATGAAGCGCCTCAAACAGATACGCTTAATCTCCTCATCAGGGTTTGAAATTATAGCACAGTAAGCATCATTCAAAAGATTCAGATCTAAGGTGAACTTGAAAACATTTGCCCAGAGTCGTCCTCGAATATCGGTGGCTATTTGAGTTAGATTGACTTTCTCAGTCCTCTCTACAAAATTATAGGCCTCATCTACTTGCTCAAGGGCTGCATAGGCAAACTGACAAGCTCCTTCACTTATATTGTACCGTTCAAAGATTTGCATAGCCCACTCATAGTAATGAAGTTTCCATGTGGCACTAGATATAGCACCATCTGAAATACTGGGACCTGCTTCAATAAAATGGAGGGTGAAAAGGGTGGAAAAGAATCTGCAAGACATAAAGCCTTTTTCGAGACAATACTCAAACTGGAGCAAGACCAAATTTCTTTTGGGAGCTCACCCATTGTGGCAGGCGAAAATCCAGCTTCTTTAGACAAGCTGTGCAAAGCCTTCCAAGATCCTTCACCTGATGAAGCTCTACATTGGGAACCATGACAGGATAGATAATAAGATGTATGTTAGGATAAAACAAAGAAAAATGTTCTCTAAGGGAAAATATTAGAGAATAAATGAACCATAACATTGAACAACAAAGGCAGAAACCAGCGAGCTTGTATTCTATGTGTTTAACATAAAACCCACATAATATGCCTTGGCCCTTGACACTATGCATAATTTATACATAACATACAGTGACTGGTATTCAAAGTTGTCAAGGAACAACTCTAAATATTTATCACCTGAAAAAGCAGCGGATGGCATCAATTATCTTCCTCTCTCTCAATATTCCACATGCTCCACGTTGTACTTGATCAAGGAGGCAACAACCGCGTAGATGTTGAAGAAGACACCAATCTCCACTATCATCTTGTGAACATCCAAATGTTTTCTCTCCACGTAAACTTGCCTCCACAACGACAAGGATTCGCTTGAGAAGGTAATTAAAAAGATAATGGGAAAACAATCAAAACAAAGAAATCAGCAATTAAGTACAACAAGCAGTAGGCAAAATAGAACTTCTTGTTGGAAAAGGTCAGTCAAAGAAACGGAGACAATATTTACCTCAACAGCATCAGATTGTCCATTCCTAATCAACCTAAGAGTAAGCTCAGTGGAGCGTCTTAGCAGTGAAGAAGAGTCTTCTCCAGTTTTACTATAACGGATCCAACTGATAAAGTTTTGCACCAAATTTATAATGATTTGTGAACTCGGAAGATATCCACAGTTAAAGCGGCCGTCCACAATGCAGCTTCGGTCACTAAAAAGAAGAATAAACGCCAATGAGAAACCACATTTTCCAAGCATTGTGTTCCATGATCTTTTGTCAATGCTGCTATCTGCAACGAAGATGCGATTGTTTCCAGTCAGATATATTGGCTAAGCGGTATGAGCTTTGGGGAATATTTTCTGAGGACAACAACCTACCAATCTGTAGAGATGAGAGTTTAAAGCTGAAATCTTCTATTGAAGTTGATTCCGCTGGAGTAGTAACAAAGAAAAGGATGATAAGCCACTCTGAGACAATATCTTGGAGCATTGGAAGCAACTCAAGTCGTAGCTTGCGTATGTCTTGCTGTGACATATTAACCTGCAGAAAGAAAAAAAGAACCGCCAACAGAGTTTAAATATTGAAAATATTACAATAAATAGAACGGCTGACTGAGTTTGTGACAATACTGTCAAAATATAAATTACACTGATTCCAATTAAGGAATACATCTTGACAAAAATACGAGAGACAGTGGAAACAGACCTGCCCAGAGATGTTAAGCAGATAGCTGACGAGCAGGAAGATGTCAAAGGCAGACTCAAACATCACCTTTACAAACTGAGAAGTGGCTTGGACGAGGATAGAACTACAGATATCAGATAATGCCTCACCAACATTGTTATGCATACATTTCTTAGGGACCAGATACTGCAAATAGTTCTCCATGATAGTAAAAACTTTTTCCCACGATCCAGCCCTTTGACATAGAGCAGAGAGAGACAATAGCATGTCAATCGAGAAGGTTCTAAGATTTTTATGAGTTTCTAGCTCTTTTTCCCATGCTCTGTCAGCACCAAGATCGGACCAAGTACGCTGACCTATGGACATAGCATATCCTGACTCAAGGATGTTAACTAAGCGAGGAACAATTTCATCAGATGAGATAATTGGCTTTCCAGTAATTAATTCATAATAAATGGCATAAGGAGCACCACCACACTGTTTACTGATCTTCGAAGTACATCTTAATACCTCTGCCAAAATCTCATGTTCATTGTGAGATACTCCCAAGCCTACACTTGTCAGGTTACTGCGTCCTGAGGAAGAAAATATCAATAGGCAAACACAGTATTCAGTCTTAAGCAATGGGAAATAAACAAAAAAAAATCTGGTTCTAGAAAATAATAAATCAATAATCTTTTACATACCTCCCAGGCTGATCTCATCATTCTCCAATCTAACAAACAATGATAAAGAATTATTTCTAACTAAACCAACAACATCTGACTGAACCAGCAACGTGCGAGTTTCATTATTGTTGCACCAATGATGGAGATAGCATTTACAAAAGTTTTTCCACCAATGAAAAACTGAAACAGAAGTTTCAGCAGTAACCTGACATAAGAAAAGACATTTTTAGTTTATATGACCCTGATTTCATGGCAACTGCAGGAAAATGCATCACAGATATTGTATCTACATGGAACTCTAGAACGTAGAAAAATTAAACCTCATGCTCAACCAGTAAAAGAATCTCGCTTTTAAGCTCATCAAGACTTAAAGATTGAAACTCAGAATCAGTCCAGCGTTTGTTGTGGTCCAGTAAGGTAAGACGCAAGGAAACGTTGTGAAAAATTCCAGGACAAAGAAGCCTGCGTAAGAAGATCGATGAAATGAATCCCATAACTTGATCCTGCAAAGTGCAACATAAGTTAAAATATTGTATAGAAAGTCTTGTTCAACAAACTGAAAGCTATATTTAGCACAAAGACCTTTGCAGATGAAAACAGTGAATGAGTTGTCAGAAGAAGGTCTTGTGAAGAGCTACTAGAACTCAGAAATAGCTGCTCAGAAATGTAGTCTTCCTGCAAAGTGTAAGACTGTGCTTCCCTAAGCCAAGGAAAGAAAACAATTTAAAATGGAACATCATTAATAGAAGAGACAAAATAAAAGCAGTAAACACTAAAATATATCTAGAAGTTAATAGCACAACCATTTTGATAAATATATGTTATAGTAGCACATTACCTCCACTGTCTAGAAACCAACGATATTTCTAGCTTAACCTACTAGAATTTTCAGAAACCCATCTCAGAAATGCAACATCTGGGAAGGGCTTTACCTAGATTTTGCATTTGTTTCAAAAAGACTCTACCACAACGAAATTATAATGCAGCAATTCATCTACTACATATTACATTAGCGTGTCCAAATAATAAAGATTCAAAGTTCAGGAAGGAACAGCAACAACAAGACGCACAGATATAATCAGAACCTCTTAACATCATGTATCAAGCAAGCTTTACATGGAGTACAAATTATCTCAACCAAATCAGCAGAAAAAAGTCTTCTCGAACTTACATGGTGCTAGATTTCTGACACAACATGTGAGATGTCAATTCATTGGTCTTTAGAGTCCATATCTTGTCGGATGTAAATCTGACATCCAGCAATCTCCCCTGCCAAAGTCAGGATATGCAAATTCAACAAAGTTGCGAGCAAAAGAAAAACAAGGGAGTTGTTCAAATAGTTGAGGAAAACAAAAAACAAAATACTGTGTCACGATTATGAGGGAAAAATTATACCCCTTCCAGTGAAATATTCTGTAATCCAGAATCGACCGACAAAGTTATCTCATCCGCAGAACTAAAGTTCAGGCCATATACAGTAATTACGTCCAAGCTGACATCCTTCAAATATTGGGAAAAGTTTATTAGAGGTAGAATGCAACAGAAAAATTATTTGTCCCACTCAAGTCAAACCGTCAGACTTCAGTTGTTAGGATTGTAAAACCTGGTTGTAACAGCTTACCATACTCTTTCTATACAAGACAGCTAACGGAATGATGCTAGAATCATAATCAGCTTTGCCCACCCATAACCTCAGACACATAACCCCTAATGTAAGAAGCATGAAAAAGTCAAAACAGAGGGAAAGAAAGTCCAATAATGGTCACAGATAGAACTAAAAGATATTACCCTCAACGTTTTTAGCAGCGAGACTCTGACATAAAACCCTGCTATAAGTTAAAATATCCCAGACACGTAAAGCCCCATCAGCATGAAGCACACATATATAACTTCTTCCATGAACTTCAGTTATAAATAAATCTTGCACAGCTGCAACCACTGTCCCTCTGCATGATACATTACAAGAGGTTATTTAGATGAATATCACAAGAGGGGGGAAATACGCCATATAGCAAAGGATAGCATTACAGTAACATTGTTTCTTTCTTCTAAGTATATAAAGTAAAGCAGCATAATAACATTTATTTTTCTAACAACCTTACAAAGCCCCACAAACGACTAAATCCTGTATCATCACGAAGCTCCTGGTGGAAACCTGATCATAGACATGGAAATACTGATAAGAGAATGGATGAAGCATCACAATGGAGATTCGAAGATAGTAGAGAGTAATCTAACCTGATGATTTCTGAAAATACAAGATAGGTTGGAAGCAAGAGACACAACCATCGGATCTTCCCATAAACAGGTAGCCAGATGATGCAGTGATACTAGTAACACGAGTTTCATTCAAGTAAGGTCGAACATCCAAGTGAATCAGATGATCAAGTGGGAAGACTGATCCTGAATTATAAGCTGATGTATTTGATAGTTTAAGAACATAGATAACACCTGACGAAGTGATAACGTAAAGAAAGAAGATGAGACGACCACTATCACTACCCTGCCACATTCAATTACATAGCTTTCAAGTTCAACAAACAAACAAAAAGCAATAACCAAAGAATCAAATTAAAAAAATACAGTTAAACCTAACCTCGTTGGAGTATACAAAAGCGAACGGAGAAAGAGTATGAGCAAAGACGAAACGAAGCCCAGTAATTGGAAATCCTGATTTAGCTGAGAGCTTAATAAGCTCGAGAGTATTTGGAGTCGCTTTGTTGATTTTCAAAATCAAAGAAATGGATGGTTCTCCAATTACAAAGGTAGAAGCGTAGTCTTCAGATGAAGGAAGCAGAACACACTCATTGTCCTCACTTAAATTAGTACTAAAACTAGTAGAAGAGATATGAGAAGGAATAGATAAATCAATCCATTTGACGACATTTCCGCCGCCGGCAACTGGAACTTCCATACCGGCAGTCGAATTCCGACGATTCTCCTCCATTTTTCTTTGAACCCTAAACCATTTTCTTAACTTTGTAGAAGACAAGTGCCTCTCCGTCTGGTCCAAAAACACTGATTATGATTCAATCAGATCCAATCTCTAGTTGGGCCTTGGTTCAGCCCATTAGATCTTTTTTTTTTTTGTCCTGTAAAACTGAAACCTAAACATTTAACGGTGTTTTGGACTTGGTTAATTAAACTCAACTCGGCTTCCCTGAACAAATTTGTCTTCTTCTTGTTCCAGCGATGCTTCTTCTTTATCTTCACGACACCTTCTTTTTTATCGTTTTCACATGGCTGCATCTTGTGCCTAAAAACAACTGGAGAAATAGACTAAACCTTCCTAGGAAGATTCTTTTGAATCCGGTGAATTGGTATTTCCTTTTATCAATTCAATCTTCCCGTTGATAGAACTCGGAGGTTAGGGTTTCAATTCTTATGCCAAAATCAATCAGCTGAATTCTTGGAAGAATTAAATTGAGCTGATTCATTCGATCCATAAAGAGGTATGATTGTTACTACTTACTAGAATCTGACATTGGGATTCTTCAAACGGAGAATGTTTGTGTGATTCGGGTTAATATGTTTGTTTACATCTTACAAGTTCTTTTATGTATTTCTTTTTTTGTTTTGGGTGTAATTATGCTGATAAAACCAATCGTTTTGATGAATCCCAGCTCCTTGGCATAGTTTCAAACAAGAAGGTTTTGCAATTCTTTGGAGTCACAGAACCGGCCTTTGGGGAACGTCCCCTTCTGATTGATCCTTTTTTGTGATCATCCATCAGCAACTTTGTGATCTCTAGTATCTCTGCTCATTCTAGGATTTGGAAAAATTATTTATCAGGATTTTTCTGCTTACCATGGGGATCTAATTACTTTTTGGCATTTGGATATACCTTTGGTGTTTGATGATGATTGTCATTTCTTGGTATGCTAGCTAATTACTCTGCATTTTTTCTTGTCTTGTTGATGTTGAACACAAAACGTGGGCAGCTAACTGAATCTAGTGCAAGATTTATCTGGTGACCCACTCTTAAGTGGTTGCCTAACATCTATATTCTTGTAGCTTGCAGAGAAAGAACTACTGAAAATATATTCCTTTGAAGCCCCACCTGACAAGCCACTCTCCATAGTCATTACTAACCTCAAGCTTGGCTGGAACAGATGAGTTCTTGCATCTCCCTAATATATGTCACAATCATGGTAAGCTCTCTGCTCAATTTCAAGCTCAACTGTCTCTTCTTTCGTTCTCTCCAGTGGATTTAAGGTCAACTTGCCATTTGAAGTCCCAAGCTTGCTTTTATTATACTACCATTTTTTCTTACTAAAGCTGTGTCTTTTTATGTTCCTCTTATAGTGACTACTGAAATGTCTTTTATGTAATACTAATAACTAATTTGCTTAATTTGGAATTGCAGCCCAAATCACTAACTGAAAAGTCACTGTACTGTTTGTTTTTGACAAACACATGCAAAGTGCAAGAGCAAGATTATATGGGCAAGAAAGTTCAGATAAAATGTTAAATAAAATATGTTGGGCAGCGCTTAGCAAGAAGGTAAAATCTGGTTAATAATCTTATTAGTTTCTTTCTCTTGTATGATTTATGTTTTTTGAAGCTTCAGGAGTCACAGCTTTGTACCTCTTGTTGGATGTTTCTTGAGTGCTAAAAACACATCTGGACTACCCTTATATGCAGGCAGAGGCGAGTGACCTGAATATGGAAGATGTTTAGATATTGCTGACTATGGGCAAGGTAATTTTTTAAACAGTATAACAACCTGCCTAAAGCTTTTTGGGCACATCTCCTCTTTTGGAGGCTTTAGAACAAGGAGTAAAGTAAGAAAAGAAAAGGTGTAAACCTTTGCACATCAAAACATGTCTTAATCCCATGATAACTAACAAAAACTAACAAAACTAACTTTTAGGAAATAGTCATCGGGTAGACATATTACTAGACTTGCAGTCTTGTGCATAGATAACCTTTATACAAAAAAGATCTTAACTACAGTCAACCTACACTAAGTGTTACAGATAAATTAGATTCACTGCCCAGAGCAGCTGACTCACCTCTACAAACGAAGCCAGCTTTGGTCACTTTACTAGATCCACGCTCATTATCAGATTGCTTTGGTCTCTTTCTGTACATATCAATGCATCTGAAACAATGGAACTTGGAAGGTAGTGCGTCAGAGTTCCTGATCCCTGCACATCTAGTGTGGTGCCACACACTACACACATCACATGCTAACATCCTCTCACCATCATCATCATTAGTACCACACTTGCAATCAACTTTCCAATTCTCGACCCCTCTCTCCATGCGATATCTAAGGAGGCCATGTTTTGATGAGCATATCCCTTTAATCCTTATGACCCCATTTGTGCCAAGTAGAAATTTCAGAGTAATAGAGTCATCTATAGAGCCATAACCTAGGAGCTCCTTAACTTCAAACCTCTTGAACATAGCATATACTTCCTGAAAAGCCTTTGCAGCTTCGATTTTCAGGTCAGAAACAGTAGCGTTCAATGGCAAAACCACCAGTTCAGGTGGAGGAGATGGGAAATCTTTGGACTCATCCGAAAGCTCAACACAGCACCAGAGGTTGACGGCAGAGGGGTTAGCAATGCTAGACTGGTAATCTTTTATAAAATGTTTACAGTCAAGTATCTTTGTGGCTGCATCAATCATTTTATCTTTTGTAGCTTGAGACCTATACTCAATCATGGTTTGTGGGTGCAATAAAGTGTCATACAAATATCTTAAGTCATTTTTGACATGCTCCACTGATATATTATTTATGTCTTGATTAGATAAGCTGTGCACATTGTTGACTTGTTCAAGCCTGAAGGTCATATGAAAACGTTAAGATTAAGCACATTGGAAACCAACAAGCCCTAAGCAAAAAGGAAAGAACATCTCTTGAAAATTAACCTGTACTCAAAGTCGTTTGAACCAGGATTGCAATGGGAGCAGACTACTTGAGATCCATCATCCGACAAAACCCCTCCAAAATGCTTGAGACAGTAATCAATCAGCTGTGGAGAAGCTGTTTTGCAAATAGACCTTTTGAGAGCCCACCTTGTCACCCAGCTACCTCGTTCACCTCCTGCAGCTTTCAATATCTTAATCAAAGCTTGATGTACACGCTCAACATCAATCATGGTCCAAGCACACAGCACAGAAGAATTAGATGTGTGTTTTGATCTGTTTTCATGAATCAGCTGTAGGAGAAAGGAGAAGAGGTCTCTCACGGTCAGAAGCTCTGAGCACGAGAGTGATTGGTAGAAGCCAATAGTGGAGTGGAGCTGAGTTCTTTGCTGCCTCCCTTGGAACAAAAAATTAGAGAGAGGTATCTCAGATAAAGTATCCATGCCACTATGGTAAGCTTCTCTTGTGAGAGCATAACTCCCAGATTTGAACTCATAACCCCAATCACTGTACCATGAACATCCTCTAGTAATCCCATGAAGCAACCTGTAATCCATCCCATACTTCATTGACACATCCATGACACTCACTTTTCGAACAGCAAGTGAGGAACAAAGCCTGTCCCAAAAGTCCATAATAGCACGCCCAGTCAAAAAAGCAGAGCCACCTTCTCTACCATTAAGAGACAAGAGATGGGCATAGCCATTGGAATGAATAAGACCATGAAGGAGGTGAGTGTTATCCTCAAGCTGAGAGTAAACCCAGTCTTCAATGTCTAAAGCAAAGCTACACCATTTACAATTGTTGCCTTCGAACAAGTTCTGGGTATTACCACACCTTGAGCAAGCCTTTTGCATCCCAATGTTACTCTGTTCTCCTGACCTTATGATGAAGTGATACCTCTTTCTACACACTGGATGACTACTCCAACCTTTATGAAAAAAAACAATAACAAATCAGATTTTGCTTTCAATCTTACACATGCAGGTAATAAAAAGTTTTAAGCTTTTAAATAAGTTATTTAACTCACCAACGACTCGGCAGTGGTCACAGTAAACAGATCTAGAGGATCTGGTAACATCTTCTTCGACAACGTCAAGTGAGATGATTCTGGAGGAGAGATCTGAACCGTCCGTTGGTCTGAGGAGAATCTGCCACGTCATGAGGCTAGAGAACATAGTTGATTGTGGGAAAGTGATACGCGCATGGCTCGCGAGGAAGGATCTCACTCCGTCGCGGAAGGTCGACACGCCGTTCATCTCTTCCGCCGGGAAAGTGGAGAAATCATAGAGATCGGCTGAGATTCTGTTATTTCGCCTGGCTCTTTTTGCCGCCCGACCGCCGTTCAACACCGCCATGGATATTTTCCGACACTGATATCTGAAACCACAAACTGGAAAACAGGAGAGATAGAGAGAGGAGATAGATTCACAAAAGAAGTGAGATATCGGGAAGAGGAAGGGAAAGGTTTAAAGATGGGATATCTTTTGGCGGAGAAAGATTTTCCCTCTCAAAATTTTATCAGGATTAGGGTTTGACCAAAAGCTTGACCGATTCTAATGGGGAAGATTCTTTATTTATGGGCCCCACTGATTTCCAAATTTTAATAATTTCAATTTGTTTTCCATTGTTTTAGAAAACAGTTTTCATGAATTTCATAATTTATTAGTGATTTAAATAAAGTATTTGTAGCTTACTGTTAGTCAATTAGTCATATCCATTGCCGATTTTGACTCTTTTTCTCAACTATGGTGGATTAAACATAATTTTTTATCTTAAAAATATTTTATTTATATTTATTTCTGTGCAATTTTAAAAATATTTTTATTAATTTTTATCAAATTTATTGATAGCTGATTCAAAATATTTTAAATTTTTGAAAATTATATTTACAAAATATATTATATTAAATATGATTTTCAAAAATCAAAAATATTTTGAATCAGTTAACAATAAATTTGATGAAAAATAATAAAAATATTTTCAAAATTTCAAAGAAATAAATATGAATAAGATATTGTTCTTGCAAAAATGTTTACACGTATCAAAATATTTATTAACTAAAGTATGAAATATGTGGATTTATGGATGAAATTGTA
>ASXC01015469.1:0-10001 GCA_000411055.1 Leavenworthia alabamica | reverse complement strand
GCACGCTTAACTGCAGAGTTCTGAAGGAGTGGTTGGCCGAAAAAATAAGTGCACTTTGGTGACATAGGTAGCCAAATCAAATGTCTTAAACCTTTTCTCATGCACCACCATACCAGATCATGGGATGTTACAATCACGCTCACTAAAAGAACACAACGTCCTCGTTGTGGGCCAAGACCGTTATCCTGATGGTGTGAGCCCTCTTGACTCCACATCATCTGGGTTCGGCTCTGATACCAAATGTAATACCCTGACCGCCACCGTCCGTGAGCACACCATTGTCCTTTTTAGGCCCGTAAACGATCTCATGTCCTCTCTAGGCCCATTGGGCCTCACCCTCGTCCAATGGTTGGTGCATTATTTTTTTGAAGCTCAAGAACTTGTTTACTGTCCCTACAAATCACCACATGATATTTTCCTGTGCGTTGGTCTCACTTACACAGTACCGACAATCACTTTCCGGTAGATCACCCATCCTAGTGCTACTCTAGCCCAAGCACGCTTAACTGGAGAGTTCTGAATGAGTGGTTGACCGAAAAGATAAATGCACTTTGGTGACATAGGTAGCCAAATCAAATGTCTTAAGTCTCTTTTCATACACCACCATACCAGATCATGAGATGTTACATAATGGATCTTCGAAACACAGAGATTGATCTAGACAGCTTGATTTTTGCAACACTACCAGACCTTAGTGATGAAGACAAGGAAAAACAAGAGGCAAATTATATTTAGCGATATAGATACAATGGTGGAGGAGCATCCCAATTTTGGCTTGGATCAGGCAGGTAAACTCATCTTTGTTTTCCTTTCCTCGTTGCGGTATAATTTGGATGGACAAACTTACTCTGTGGGTTTTCCCTTGGTATCTCTTTGTTATTCCTATAAGTGATATTATTGTGCCATATATGTGATCAAGCAAAATTTACCACCCTATTCTGAAATCATCACATCTATAAAATCATTATATCTATATAGGTATATCATTAAATTATGTATAAAAAAGATGTGAGATACAATTGCCCCTTTTGTTGATTGTAGAAACACCAGAAAAATGAAAAAAATGCTCTTAAAGGAATACATAGAAGATATGAGCTTATTATTACTTCATCTCACTTTGGTAATCATAGATTATTATAGTAATCAGCTTTTTGATTCTAAATTAATATACAAGACATTGTTGGCCCAACTATTTCTGTTTTTATCTGCTATAGTTTTCCATCTAAGCTCTAAATCTGCTTTTATATCTGATTAGTCTTCCCTTCTTGATAGATATGTTGTCATAGATTTGTCTGCAGGACCTTGTACATATGGGAAGATTGAAACTGAAGAAGGAAGTGTTAGTCCCAGAACATTGCCAAGGATACGAGACATTGTGCTTCCAAGAAATGTTAGCCCTGTTTGTCATCCGTCTACCCATAATATATTTTCTGGTCAGTTAGCAGCGTTAGTAGCTACTACAATTGAGCACGTCATAGATCCTGATGTCAGGTAATATGATACACCAAACTTTTATTTATAGCAGTGAATATTACACTTATATGATTCATTCTGAGTGCAACCAGGTTTGAGACGGTTGATCTAGCAACTAGAGTGATGGTGCCTATTATTGTCCTCCAAAACCACAATCGATATAATATAATGGAAAGAGGACAAAACTACTGCATAAATATTGAAGAGATAGAATCCGAGGTAAACACTTCTTGCATAAAATGAATGATGTGTGTGAAATACTGGAGGTTCTTATCTTTTCTTTTGTTCTGTGAATGGTGTTTTCATCCCTATGAGTCAATATGTTTAGTTAAAAGACATGTTAGCGAAGTTTACTATCAGAAAGATAGCACCCACAATATTCTCTGAAGTCCAAAGTACACACAAGAATGTTGACTTTACATGCTAACTGTCCTAAGTCTTTGCAGGTAAAGAAAATGATTCATCATGGGCAAGAAGTAGTGATCGTTGGAGGGGCTCATCCATTACATCGTCACGAGAAGTTAGCTATTGCGGTATCAAAATCCATGCGTCGGCATTGCCTTCAGGAAACTAAGAAGGACAGAAGATTTCATGTGCATACCAAAACATACCTAGATGGTGGCATGGTGCTATCGTGTTGGCGCTGTGTTACAATACAGCTGCTCTGATACCACAATGTTGGCGCTGTGTTACAATACAGCTGTCATGATACCACGTTGTTTCACTACAACGATACGCAAACACACTGCTAACACTCGCAGCTGTTCTACACATAATCTCTGTTGTATCACAGAATTATCCGAACAAAGAAACAAGAAAATAAAAAGAACGTTTTTGCTATAGAATTCTCTGTAAAATCTTGGTTTAATCTTTGTTAATGATAAAGAAGAAACTTACAGAATTTATAGAAAATAAATCTAACCCCCAAGACTTATGATTATCCAATCATTAAAACATAAGTTTGAAACTCTTATTTTAATACCCAAATTAAACCCAAACTTAAACTCCTAATTTATTATACAAAACTCTAATCTCTTGAGCTCCTCTCATTAAAGTGCATTTGAATCAATTATCAACACTCTCCCTTGATTCAAACTTGCACACAACAAGCATCCTTCTAAAGTAACCAAACTTGTTCTTCGACAGTGCTTTGGTTAGAATATCAGCAACCTGCTCATTCGTGTTACAGTACTCCAGAGTAACTGATCCTTCACTCACCAAATCTCTGATGAAATGAACCTTGATTGATATGTGCTTTTTCCTTGCATGATATGATGGATTCTTCGTCATCGCAATGGTAGACTTGTTGTCACAGTAAATCGTTGTTGCACACTTATGTGCTTGTTTCACATCTTCAAGAATCTGTCTTAACCAAACTGTTTGACATGCTGCTGTTGTATCTGCTGTATACTCAGCTTCTGATGATGACAATGCTGTCACATTCTGCTTCTTTGAACTCCAACATACTGCTCCAGAACCCAGATTAAAAATATGTCCCGAAGTACTCTTTCTGTCTTGTATACAACCAGCCCAATCACTATCTGTGTAACCAGCCAACTTAAAATCGGAACTGTTGTTGTACCACAACCCAAAGTCTGTTGTACCAGCGATGCATCTCAACACTCGCTTTGCAGCTCCATAATGTTGCTTTGTTGGAGTGTGCATGAACCTGGAAATTACACTTACAACATAAGAAATATCTGGTCTTGTATGAGTAAGATAAATAAGACCTCCAACCAAGCTTCTGAATCTTGTTGCATCAGTCTTCGCTGTTCCATCTTCCATCAGCAAGTCAGTTACATACTTCTGTTGCGAAACAAAGATCCCATCTTCAACTTGCTTTATCTCCAAACCGAGAAAATAATACAGCAATCCCAAGTCTGACATCTCAAACTTCTCCATCATGCTAACTTTGAACTCAGCAACAAGTGATACACTAGAACCCATGTAAATCATATCATCAACATACAAGCAGACAATAAGAATGTTACCATCACTGTGCTGCTTTATGTATAGTGTAGGCTCACTTTTGCTTCTTCCAAACCCAGATTTGCCAAAAAACGAATCAATCTTGTTGTACCACGCTTTAGGTGCTTGCTTCAGCCCATACAGCGCCTTATACAACCTGTAGACAACTTCTCTTTGCCTTCAACAACGAACCCTTCAGGTTGTTCAACATACACTTCTTCATGCAGCTCAGCATTCAAAAATGCTGATTTCACATCAAATTGAAAAATAGGCCAACGCACATAAGCTCCTAAAGCAATTAGAGTTCTTACAGTGTCAAACCTTGCCACCGGAGAGAATGTATCTTCATAATCAACTCCATAAACTTGTGCATAACCTTTCACCACAAGTCTTTCTTTATATTTTTGTATGCTCCCATCCGCATGATACATCATTTTAAACACCCATTTCACACCAATAGCATGTTTATCTTCCGGAAGCTCAACCAGCTGCCATGTCTGAGTCTTCTCTATGGATGTAATCTCTTCATCCATTGCCATTTTCCATTCATCTTTCTCTGCAGCTTCAACAAATATTTCCGGCTCAAAAGTAAATAAGGCTTATTGTACCTCATAGATTTCTTGCAAAGATCTGAACTTCTGAGGTGGACTTGAGCTTGAACTCGCTTCACCAGTACTGTTTGATCCACTACTACCACCAGAACTAGGTGTACCAGGAACCACAATATCTTCAACATCAGATCCACTCTGATTATGTTGTTGTTTAACAACGTCTTCTTGTTGTACAACCGTGTTGTCAACAAAGACTTCTACAAGCTCACCATTATCACCCTCACGCCAATTCCAGATCGAATCTTCATCAAAGGTGATGTTTATGCTTTCAACAATCTTCCCATTCACGGGATTATACAATCTATACCCCTTAGATTGATCACAGTAGCCAAGAAATATGCATTTCTCTGACTTTTCATCAAGCTTCTTCCTGTTGTGAGAGTCAATAAGAGAATAAGCAACACTTCCAAAAACTCTTAAATGACTTACTCCAGGTTTTCTTCCACACCATGCTTCATATGGCGTCTTTTTTAGCACCGCTGTGGTAGGTGAAATGTTCAACAGATACACTGCTGTTTTAACACTCTCTGCCCAAAAATGATTTGGCAGATTCTTCTGTTTTAACATGCTTCTTGGCATCTCTACCATAGTTCTATTCTTCCTCTCAGCTATACCGTTCTGCTCTGATGTATAAGTTGTAGTAAGCTCGTGATGAATACCTTCTGTTTCACAGAACTTGTTGAACTCAACAGACGTAAATTCACCTTCTCTGTCACTGCGCAACACCTTGATCTGTTGCTCGCTTTGTCTCTCCACAAGCGCTTTGAAGTTCTTAAACATTCCAAATGTTTCTCCTTTGTTTTCCAGGAAGTAGACCCAGCTCATCCTGCTGTAGTCATCTGTAAACAACAAAAAATACTTACTTCCTCCAAGTGATGTAGTCTGCATCGGACCACACAAATCAGCATGAACAATCTCAAGACATTGAGTTGCTCTTCTTGCTTTACCAATAGGGAACGACCTCCGTGTTTGCTTCCCATAAATACAGCTTTCACACAACTTCAGATCACCAATCTTTGGTAGACCAACCACCATTTCCTTCAGATTAAGCGTTTTCAACCCATTATCTTGTAGGTGCCCATATCGTAAATGCCACAGTAGTGTCTCATCTGACACTTTAGCCACCAGACCACTCGCTTCAACAGACGACATTTGTAGCGGGTACAAGTTATTTGTTATCTTCTTCACAACATCCAACGTGTTATCTGTTTTCTTATATGTGATAACACACACATTCTCATCGAACAAAACAGAACAGTTGTTCTCCACCATCTGTCCAACACTTAACAGATTCTGTGCCAAATCAGGAATATAATAAATATTATAGATGAGTTTAACAGTACCATCACTATCTTGGACTGGCACAACGCCTCTTCCTTCGACTTGGACGTCTTTATCATCATCAAGCTTAACTTTAAGCTTGTGTGTCTCATCAATTTCCTTAAACAATGACTTAACTCCAGTCATGTGATTGGAACATCCACTATCCAAATACCACACTGTTTTGGATACATCTAGACTTTTATACGCCATAAAAATTCTATCTTGAACATCTTCTTGTTCAGCAAAGCTTGCTTGCTTTTCTTCCCTTTGTTTCTTCCAGCAGTCAACCTTCATGTGACCTANAAAAATACTTACTTCCTCCAAGTGATGTAGTCTGCATCGGACCACACAAATCAGCATGAACAATCTCAAGACATTGAGTTGCTCTTCTTGCTTTACCAATAGGGAACGACCTCCGTGTTTGCTTCCCATAAATACAGCTTTCACACAACTTCAGATCACCAATCTTTGGTAGACCAACCACCATTTCCTTCAGATTAAGCGTTTTCAACCCATTATCTTGTAGGTGCCCATATCGTAAATGCCACAGTAGTGTCTCATCTGACACTTTAGCCACCAGACCACTCGCTTCAACAGACGACATTTGTAGCGGGTACAAGTTATTTGTTATCTTCTTCACAACATCCAACGTGTTATCTGTTTTCTTATATGTGATAACACACACATTCTCATCGAACAAAACAGAACAGTTGTTCTCCACCATCTGTCCAACACTTAACAGATTCTGTGCCAAATCAGGAATATAATAAATATTATAGATGAGTTTAACAGTACCATCACTATCTTGGACTGGCACAACGCCTCTTCCTTCGACTTGGACGTCTTTATCATCATCAAGCTTAACTTTAAGCTTGTGTGTCTCATCAATTTCCTTAAACAATGACTTAACTCCAGTCATGTGATTGGAACATCCACTATCCAAATACCACACTGTTTTGGATACATCTAGACTTTTATACGCCATAAAAATTCTATCTTGAACATCTTCTTGTTCAGCAAAGCTTGCTTGCTTTTCTTCCCTTTGTTTCTTCCAGCAGTCAACCTTCATGTGACCTAACTTTTTGCAATAATGACACTGAATATTGCTCATGTCCGTACCTTTGTTGTGCGACAATCCTCTACTGTTCGACGCACCTCTGTTGTACGACGATGCTCTGTTGTTATGCGACAGACTACCACTGTCGGACTGACCTCTACCATGGCCATAGTTTCCACGTCCAGCAGATCTCCCTCTGCCTCTACCACGGTTGTTATGTCCAGAGTACTCTCCCTTCACCTGGAAAGCTTTCTTCTCCGACTTCTCCAACCTTTTACCAAGATGATCTTCATGAGACAACAACGAAATCATCATCTCATCAAACGTATACGTACTCATATCATTCGCCTCCATAATCGCGGGAACCACATACTCAAACTTTGGAAATAATATTCTTAAAACCTTACTTACAACAGTTTCATTTGAAATCGTCTCACCGTAGGATCTCATCTGGCTCACAATGGTTTATACTCTCGCCAAATACTCTTGTATGGTTTCTTTCTCCTTCATTGAGATTGTCTCAAAGCTGTGACGTAGAGTTTGTAGTTTTACAGTGATGACCTTTTGATCTCCCAGTTACTCTCGTTTCAAAATTTCCCACGCTTCATGTGAGGTGTTCACCGCTGTGATGCGTGATAAAATATCCTCATCACATCAAGGGCTGACTGAATGAGAAACAACGCTTTTGCGTCTTTCTTGCGACTCTCCCATAACTGCTGTTCGGTCATCGCTGGATCTGGATTTTCAAATCCATTCTCCACAATATCCTAATTCTCTTGAGACATAAACATCGTCTTCATCTTAAGACTTCATAAGTGATACTTCTCACCCTTAAACATCGGAATTAATGCTTGTTGATTTACTCCATTTCCTGCCATGGTTATCTCTGATTTCTTATCAAATAAACAGATTAAGAAACCTTCTCTGATCTTGGATCGAGACCTATGCTCTAATACCAAAATGTTGGCACTGTGTTACAATACAGCTGCTCTGATACCACAATTTTGGCGCTGTGTTACAATACACCTGCCCTGATACCACGTTGTTTCATTACACCGATACGCAAACACACTGTTAACACTCGCAACTGTTCTACACACAATCTCTGTTGTTTCACAGAGTTATCCGAACAAAAAAAACAAGAAAATAAAAAAAACGTTTTTGCTATAGAATTCTCTGTAAAATCATAGTTTAATCTTTGTTAATGATAAAGAAAAAACTTACAGAATTTATAGAAAATAAATCTAACCCCCAACACTTATGATCATCTAATCATTAAAACATAAGTTTGAAAGTCCTATTTTAATACCCAAATTAAACCCAAACTTAAACTCCTAATTTATTATACGAAACTCCAATCTCTTGAGCTCTTCTCATTAAAGTGCGTTTGAATCAATCTTCGACATATCCTCAAAAAAGTGAGTTTCAAGTTTCAATAGTTGGAAACTGTGGTTTCCGAGTCAGGTTAAGTTAGGAAATCGTGGGCTAACAGAGAAAAAAGATAGTTCTTATTTCATAACCTGCTGCTACTGTTCCAACCAGTGAAGTCTTGTGTATTTTTTTTTTTAATATTTTTGGCCGTTGCCGGAGATGGAAAGGTCTACTGATGTTCTAGCTGCCGGTTTGCTTGACGTTTCTGACCCTGAGCTTTCTAATAAATACTTTCTCCGCCCGGTAAATCTCATAAATTTTTGTGCTGATTTATTTCACATGTTATGTTTCTTTCATGACAAAGATTCCATATGTTTGTACTCAGAGCTGGGATGATGAATCTGAAGGTCCGGGTGATTCCATAGTAAAGCACAGGCCTCTCTGGTCATCTTATAGCTTGAAACATCAGAAGGGAAATAAAAAGAAGGTTGTTAAGAAAAAAGGCGATCTCTATCGGACTTATGGAACAAGAGTCATTCTAGTGTGAGTTGATTAATGTAAACCTGCTGATCGGATTATCCAAAGATATAAGTGTTTCAACCAAAACAGCGATTGATACAAATCTTTAATCAATATATAGGTTTATACTCTCATTAGCCGATGTGGATCCAATGCTCATGACGCCTGGTGTGGGCGAGCAGTGTTGTAGTCATTGTGCTTCAGCATCTAAACGAGAAAATACCTTTGAGGTGAGCAAAAACACAAGAACAATAAATCTTGAAGAGATGTATTCTTATTATCAAGCACTAACTTTTTAGACATTTTTATAGAACAGTATGAAAAAGGCGAGCATTTGAAAGTGTATTCACTTTTAGAAAATTACCAAACAAACATAAATTTTAGAAAATTACCAAGTCTAGGTGGATTATTACAGAAAGCACCACTCCCTCTAGATAATGTCCACTATGTCCACTGAGTAAATCTGATTTACACCATCAACCATCTGTGTGACAAGACAGATTCGCAGCCTCGTGCTCAACCATAATCGTAATCGTGCTCACCGAAGAACGATTATACTTGTAGATGATTCATGGACTTCTAAAGAACAACCAATAGGGGATAGCTTGTCGATTACAACCAAATGATGGACTTCTCACAGGTACGTCCTCTATTCCGCCTGTACCTTCCCTTTACAAGCAGAAGCAATTGCTCTTCACGAAGTAGTTTACGAGCTACTAAAACTGATATTCTAGAGTTACTTTCGGTGGACGCTGTGAAGTCTTTTTTTGGCTCTAATGCATCTTCTAAAGAGTACGAGAAACTCTGTGGTGTCACTATACCATCAAATCGGAAGATCAAGATATCCTAAAAATGTGTTCGGTTGATAATGGATATGTATTTCAATGTGTATCACGAATTCTCTTATCCGATGTAGATCATTTTTCGAAACATGTTAGGAGGACAAATATTTTGTACTATGCTATTTCATATTCAGGTTGGAGATAAAAAAATAAATAAAAATTTAAATAAACAAGAATATTTATGAATGTAAATAAACATTATTTATTCATTTTGCATCAACAATAATCAGATAAATAAATAAAATATTATTAAGATAGCTAAATTGTAGTTTTCTAATTCATAATCATACCAAAAAACTCACATACATTTATATTATTTGACTATTTTATTTTTTTAATTTCTAAAATATATTAATAATTACTCTTTTTGTTCATATCTCTTAAAAAAAATTTTTCTTTTTAAATCATTGATTTCTCGTCATTCATTTCTGTTTTTCTGTTTATAGGACAAAAGCATTTTCAGTAGTAATACTATGAAAAGAAAGGAAGGATAAATATTTATAAACTTAGTTAAGAAATAATATAGTGAAATTTCAATAGTATATACATACTAGATTATAACCCACACGTTTCACTGCGAGAGAAAATATATTCGATATATATTTTGAACTATATATATATATATATTAATATAAAATTATATAAGATAGAATTATATTTTTTTTATAAATTTTTATAAATATATTGATATTAAATAGTATATTGTGGTTATATTATATTGTAAATAATATATATTTTCGGGATAATATAATTATAGATCCAAAAAATCTAGATATGTATAGTTTAATAAGATACAATGATTATATTTTGTAAATTTTTAAGAAAATGAAATTATAA
>KE158671.1:4645-16718 GCA_000411055.1 Leavenworthia alabamica | reverse complement strand
ATTCTCCTCTCCCTTTTAATCTGAGTAGCATTGATCATTGCAAGATTGTTTTCATGCGGATTCATGATGATATTTTCATATGGTTTTGGCCCATGGAAAATATTAGAATTAGCCATGGCTGGATTGAAGGTTGACTCGGTCCCCGGAACCAAACCTTGGTTGCCATGAAAATATGTCTCAAAAGTTTCACTGTATGGAGTGGGAATGATGCTCCTAAAATTTTCATCTGAGTATATTCCATATGTATGAGGCTGCAAATATATCAAAGTGATAGGTTAATATATATTTAGATTTTGAATAAAATAATCGGAAGTAGTATCAGCCTGAGTTTTAATCGGTTAGAAGCGACGAAAGAAAATTGGCCATTTGTACAAAAAAAAATTCAAAAACACTGTCGGCCTGAGTTTTAATCGGTCGGAAAAACGTGTAAAAAAAATTGGCCCTTTATACATAAAACAAAAAAATTGCTTCTATCACACACAAAAAAATCATGAGATCAAGCGTATTTTTGATGTATTTGTGCCCACGGCCTGCTCTAATTAAAATTTGTGATTAAAACACTCTATGTTAGAATTTTATGAAGAAAATCAAGAGCAGAGTTTATTACCGGTGGGACATGTGACATATCGGGAACGAACGGATTAGGGTTATGATGCAAGTTATGTAAGTAAGAAACATCATCAGTAAGAGATGGATGAACATCTTTTAGAGTGTGATTCTCATCCTTGATAGCAGTTGCAATGTATGGGAAATGCATTTTGATTATTAAGTCCGTCTCGATGATTACGAAGAACAACAAAGTTTTTAACGAAACATAAAAGCGAAATATAAAAAGAAAAAAATGTTTAGAAGATCTGTAAGAGGAAATGAGTTGGAAAAAACACATAGATACAAGAGAAATATATAGAGCAAGCAACAACACTCTTAATAAGGGATAGCAAATAAATTAATTAAAAATAAAATAAAATAAGTTAAAAAGGATAAAATTTCTGAGTTTTATAAAAGGGAAAATAATGAGTTGGCAAATATCTAACTTTTGATAAGATTTATTTTATAAAATATTATTTTTGTTCAATGAAAACTTTGTACTCTAAGGGTAAAATGGTCACTAAAATTTGTCACATAATAATCATGAAGTCGTTATAAAGTAGTTTTTAATTTTGTTTTGTTGTGTAAAATTTTTGGGTTTGTCCGAAACACGTGTTGAACATGTAAGCAACATCAGTTCAAACCTAGCCGTGCGATCATCTTTTTTGAGATTGTAATGTCAATCTAACGGTTCATATTATCCGTGGGGTCCACATATTTTTTTGGGTAAATTTTTTTGGTCCCACAAGGTCAAACTCTGACCAAGAAGTGTAGAGATGATAAAAAACATGTATATCACAAATACTAGCATCCAAAAAACATTTATTTTTTTATTATTTTTCCATTTTAGAAAATTTTAATTTAAGTTAAAGATAGAGAGACTAGTCTCACCGGAATCCTTTCGAAAAGGTAATTTCCAACAAAATTTCAATGATTTTTTTTTCTCGTGAGATATTTTAATCTCATCTTTTATTGACTCAAATGACGTCATGCAGTACTCTGTAGTTCATTGAAATGTTTTGTAACTTGTGAGAATTGAACTCTAGACTTGATATAAAAGTCATAAACCTTTAACCAATAAGGTAAAACTGTTTCCACATTTTCTTAGTTTTTAATTTCAATATCTAGTGCTTTTTACCAAAAATCATCCTGCATCGTATTGAATTTTTGTATAGTATACTGTCGATTAATTTTCCGGTCTCCTAGTTTTTTATCTTTTATTTATGTCCGACATATTATTGACTTCTACATTTTTTGAGAAAATCTCTCAGTCAAATCTAAATAATATTGAATTTCTCTATATTCATAGTTTTTCCTTGATCAGGTTTAAAGGTGTTATATAGAATATAATTCTTCCATGGTAGGATTCGGGCCGGAACACCGGTTGTGGAGAGAAGTCACCGAAAATCCGGAGCTTGGAAAAGATGTATTTTATGGCGGACGTAGGGAATCATATGTAACTTTTTCAGAACTGTAGAGGAACATGGATTACGAAAGTTAGCGTCGTGAGGCTGTTTGTGCCGGCAGCAGGATGTCATGAGAGCCATGTGACAGTAATCTAAGATACTCTGAGACGTGTGTACTAGGTAAAGCAAACGGGACTCGAGCTCTTGGGCCTATATCCTGGTTATTGGGCTATATAATTATGTTACTTTGATTGTAAATTTTAGACATGAACCGAGTTGTGAGTTCAAGTCCATTCTGAAACCATACAATCAATCCTTATTCAACCAAATCTCAAAAACCAGAATCATACTCCAATCTAAAACATTCACATACTCACAAATTTTTAATGGATTCAAAGGAGATGATTCAATTCAATGATGATTATGTTTATATCAATATGAAACAATAATCAATCCATAATCAAAACCAAATCTGAAACTTCAATATTTTTCACATTCATATCTGATTCAATCTGTAAATAAATCAAAGAACCTTACTTGTTTTATTTAAAGAATGAAGGAGATGAAGAGAAGAGAAGAAGGTGATGACCGGAGGAACAGTTTTCCGGCGGTGGAGCACACAACCCAAGGCATAGCTCCTCCCTTCTCCCTCTGGTCTACGATTGTTTTTGAGTTGTTTAGGTTAGGTTTTGTGATTTTGTGACTTAATTATGTGATAAGCTAATCACTTATTAATTCATAGTTTTTTTAGGCCCAATATCTTCTTAATCACATTTAAAACCTTAAAACCCAATAACCTCTAATTGTGATCATTTATTTAATCTTTTTTGGGTTTTGATCCAATTTAATTGATCACTTAATAATAATTAAAAATTTAAAGTTTTTCAAAGCTCAGTTACTTTTAATTAATTATTAACTCTTGTAGGATTTCCAAATCCAACTCTTTTTAATCATTTAATTAATTATTTTGGGTTCCCAAAACCCAATTAATCAACTCTCCACACAACAACATTCAGATTCTCCGAACTTACGGAAACTCAATCCACAGCAACAACTCGGTTCATGGGTCGGTCCAACTGCTAGAGTTCGTTTTATTCGGTTCAATGTCACAGTAATCCGAACTAGTCAGGATCGACAAACTAAACTAAACTCGGTAAACCATAATCCTAAACCGATTTTGTGATCCTTAACCGGATCACGGATGTTACAGAACCAATATCATATCATCCAAAATACACATATTTTCCCTGAAATTATGATGTTATATGTGAGGTGGAAGAAAATTATATCTGCAAACTAAATCGGTGGAAATTATTAAAAATTTTGGTGACAATAATCCTACAAAATCAAACAATTTAGTAATAACATATATAACCATAACTGTAAAAACTAAATGTTTATAAAAAAAAACATTTTGTACAAAAGCCAAATTTTAAAAAACTAATATAAACTAACTAAAAGTTTTTGAAAGTCGTAAGGCCCAAAAAAATGTCTTCTTTTTTATCTCTGTTCATTTTTAAAATAAATTAATTTTTATTGGATTATTCATAAAATCACTTATGTCAAATTATAGAGTTTTATATATGAGTATATAAACATCCTATCAATGATCATAAGAAGAAGGACGTGACCCAATAAATACTCATTTGGCTTATACTATACCATAAAACTTGTGACAATGATTTTATTCTCCAAAAAGATTTATGTTTTATTATTTGGATTCCAAAATTTGTATTACATGAATGCTCATAGTACTTTTGAATCAACAATTCAACTAATGTCATTTGCATGGTAGTTTTTCTTTATAGTTTGAGTTTCTTTCTTTATCTAAAAAAAATAGTTGGAGTTTCTTATTTGTGACTCTAGATGATATCTAAGATGTGTCGGATTTCAATTTGGACCGGGTTTTTGATAAAAGTTTTAAACGATATCAATAATATGCAAACTATGTGATTGTGAATTTGTTGGTAAAAAAATAATATGTGAAGTTTAAATTCAAAAGTCTTACATCTGTATAGATGGGATCTACATTAATTTAAATTAATATTTTTACAAAAATAAATTATTTTCAAATCGTAATTTTAATCAGTGACATCCGAGTTTTTTCAAAAAAAAAATGTTAGTATTAGAAGTTCGAACCCAAATATTATACATCAATCATAATCCGAATTCTCTCATTTTTTTTAATATTCTAAATTGGAACCCAAAAATTATACATATTCCAAAACTATTTATTCCGAATAAATTTAACTTTTTTTATATTTAACAAGAATAATAAGTCAGTGGCTTTAACTTGAATTTGGCTTAAAATAAGAGAAAAGTGCTAGATAAAATCCATGGACACTCTTTAAAGCTTAATGGGCAAGAAAGAAAAAATAACATACTTTAAAAATTAATAAAAATAAATTTAAAACCCTAAAATCACATCCTTAATTATTTATATTTTGGTTAATTATAAAACATAATTGATGATTGGTTCACATAGTCCACATGCAAGTGTTGTTCTTTCTTTAAAGGTCCCCACACAAATCTTAATCAATGATTCATAGCTCATCACACTTATAGCCACCCATATAAATAAAAGCTTAAGCCACTTGATACTTCTATTAATTCCCATAAGCTTTGTTTTTTCTACTTAAAGGCTTTTATTAAATCTTCTATGACATAAGAACAAGACTCTTTTGTCTTTTTTAGACATTAGCTTATTGTGATGATGAGAGTAGTCCACGTTTCTAGTTTATGTTTCTTCTAAGATTTATCTTCTCCACGCGCCTCTTTATGCGTATTGTATGAGAAACAATTTTAATTTATTTTTTTGAAAACAAAATGAATTCATTAGGGTTTTTATTTTTATTTTAAGGGAACAAAGTAAAAAACTGAAAATTATTTTTCTTATATAATATATTATGTTGAATGAAAAAATAAGATATGAATAGTAATGCATGGGAATATTATTCACCTATTAGAAAAAGTTTTTGATGTTTAGAAAAAAAAAACATTTTTCCATTTTTTGATGTTTTGCTTTAAATAGTTGGAGAATTAAAAAAATAGGTTAAAATAGAAAATAAAAATATTTTAAAATATTTTTTTGGGAAAATATGAAAAGAACTATTTGAGATGATATTTATTTATTTTTATTTAGCCATAGCTCTCTATGTTGAATTATATGATTAATATTGAAATAAATGGTAAAAAAATGTGGAAAATGATTATCTCACTTTTGATTTCATTTCTTTAACTAAATAAAAAATTAAAATCAATTATTATTTTTGGTAAAAATATTCCATAAAAATTTGAATATAAATCTATTAAATAAATTAAATTACCGGTACAAGTACCAATTTACCACTTATAGTTAGTCTTTAGTCCACACAAATATATTATATATAGTATGATTATGTGACACATATAAAAAATATAATTAACAAAATCATGACATATATCATCCTAATCAATCAAATTTTAACATGTGTAAAAATAAATATATTAGTTTTACACGTGTAAAAAAATTGAAAACGGATAGTTACAACTTTAAAAACTATTAAACAATATATAAAATTGGTTTAACAGTTAAAAATATTTGTAAGTGGTTATAAAATAATAAATTAAATTCTAATAATTTTTCTATAACGTTTTAAAATTCTATTATTTAAAATAAATTTGTAGTTATTTAAATATGTAAAATTAACAGATACTAACTTAGTTACATAAAAAGAAACATATAGTTACAAAGACAATTAAATATGGACATTTTTTCTACGAGGGAAGTGCATATGACGCGCTTCAGAAGAAAGTAGTAATTAACTAAAGAGTTATTTTCACTTAATTAAATTGCAGCCACAAAATGTTTTCTTAAAAATGGCTTAAAAGGTTTTGATTATACACCAAATAAAGTGCCCTTACTAATATGGAAATGATTTAACTATGCTTTAACGAGTAGGTTTATGATCACTCATAATCCTTGTATTAAAACTAAAATATAAAATCACTAATTATGTACCTTTCAAAGATTAAGTACCATTTTATTAAATTCAAATTTGTATGTATTTTTTTAATAATCAGGGAGTGGTCCAGAATTTTACTATTTGAATAATTTTCTCATAATTAATAATATAATCATCAAATAGTTTATTTAGGGGATTTTAATAGGTATTATGTATGTCATTATTTGGATTAATTAAATAGTAGTGACTAAATAGTTATATGTTCGAAGTAATTGATTTCTGATCTAGGTACTATGTAGCACGAAAATTTTGTCGGCGGCGCGCTCAATTTTGAATCTGAAAAAGAAATTACCAATATTTTTTAGAATCACGATTCTATATCGCTTTTAAAAAAAAATTTCTAAAAGAATGTTTGAACCTTGTACTTCCGTTTTAAAAATATTGTATTGTAAATCAGTACGAATAGTATAACTACTTTTAGATATGCTTTCCATTATAAAAAAAAAAACCTGAAAAACATAGCCTATATATGCAGAACAACTATTTAACAAGTGAAAACCATTATGTTCAATACCATTTGGTTTATAAACTTAGAAAAGTTAATGTTAAGGATTTTATGTAAAATATGTAAAATGTTTTGAAGATTTGAAAACTCTTCTGATTCTAGCAAAATATAACATAAAATTAGATTTGTCATCAACTACAAATAGGATTCAAGGTCTATATATAGGTATAAGTTAGCCGTTTGAGAATAAAAAAAATAGTTTTTAAGCTTTGTAATACCATCATGATCATATATCCTGATAGATTTCTAATATAGGTTGTAACTGAGCATTGCATTCTATGTTTCGACATATTGTTTTGAGATATCGAAGATCTTCTAACAATTTCATTTAGCATCAGAACAGACATCTGAATCGAGTTATTTACTCAGCAACATATCCTTAGGCGTAAAAATAACTCATTATGAGATATGATGGACATTCAATATCACATCATGTTGGAAGATACAACTATCAACCAAATGATAGTAGTAGGATGATTCTTCAGGCGCTAGGTGAAAATTGTCATGTTAGTCAAGTTACAGAATTTACCACATTTAAATCGTTTGGCCACTAGAACTTTTACATGATTTCTCCGAGCTACATGATTAGTAGGTGTTGGAAGATGATACGTTAGTTTGCAGTATAGATTTGTCATCATAAGTTGTAATAGAACCGACGATCTCCTAATTTATTCAGATTATCTAAGTTATAAAAAAAATGATACAACTATGAGCAGGGCATTGGAAAGTGGAGATGAGATATGGTATTAGCAATTTTAGAGTTGTATGAGCAATTTTTAACTCACTAAGTCAAGATTACGTCAAGCAAGTTCAAGATTATAACACTACTATGGAAAATACCGATCATGTCATTGTAAAAAGCCCAAGAAGGCCTAGTCTCTTTTTTATAGAATTGTAACCTTTATGCAAATTTAAAATTAAACCAACCAAAAGGAACACTAGCCTAGTAGCCTTTATTACATAATATATATATAAATTATATATTTAAAGAGAAATATATATATATATATATATATGTATACAAACATTCTTGAAATATTAATTCAATCCATGGTTAAACCAAGCCACTATATATAAGTTGGTGCGAGAATAATTAATACATTCAAATCTACAAGCATGCGTTAATTAGTATGTGAAACCATGCATATATATGCAAATGCATGCATGCAAGTATGTATGCATCATCCATTAATGAATGCATCAAACACTCTCTTCAATTTTTAACATATATATATATATATCGACATGCATATGAATGAAATGAACCATGCCTGTTATTATAAATATAAATGGTTAGGTTTTGAATGTATATACATGCATATAATCTCCATGTGTTATTAGTATAGTATTTAAGATAAAAACAAACCCTAATATGGAAAATTATTTCATGATTAATTAACACTAAGATTAAGATAATACATAATTAATTAAGACTTTGGATTAATTAAGGATTACTAATTACACGGTGAAATTAGTCTCTATAAAAGCAGTAGCTCATCTTCCACAAACCTTCAATATCAACTCACTTCATCCTTCTCTCTCATTTCTTTTTATATATATATATATATTTCTCTAGCTATAAATCATATAAGAATTAATCCTATATATATAATAAACTTAAATAAAGAATAATAATAATAGTAAAAAAATGGAGAAAAGAGGAGGAAGTAGTGGAGGTTCATCAGTAGAAGAAGAGGTGAGAAAAGGACCATGGACCATGGAAGAAGATCTTATTCTTATCAACTATATCGCTAACCATGGAGATGGTGTTTGGAACTCTCTCGCCAAATCTGCAGGTTTGGTTTATTAAATTATAAAACAAAAATTAAAGTATAATATAATCACTAATATATATATATATACATATACTGCATGTACACGATGTATTTTAATGAAATAAGGTTTTTTCATAACATGCAAAGGTATATTATTACAGGACAAAAATATGTTTTCTTTTGTGTTCGTTTCTTATATATATATATACACGTATAAATCACATATATATAAATTTAATGAATTATTAAATTAAAACATATAAAATCTCTATTATATTAGTTGTTAAAGAATCAATCTAAAAATCCAAAGACGTTTTCATGTGTTATGTGATATTTTTATGGTGATAGAATATAATTAATTATATAAAACCGTGCATTAAAATACGTCTATAATAAATATAAACTTTTTTTTTTGGTTTCATCATAAATAAAATTAAACTTACGTGGTAGTTATATATATATATGAACTTTATTAGAAGTATGAGTTATATTGGTTGTGATAATTAATAATATTAATGTATAGGTCTAAAACGCACCGGAAAAAGTTGCCGGCTCCGGTGGCTGAACTATCTCCGACCCGACGTACGCAGGGGAAACATCACGCCGGAGGAGCAACTTGTCATCATGGAACTTCATGCTAAGTGGGGAAACAGGTTAGTTTTTAATTTACATGATGTTAGAGTGTATATATATAATAATTAATTATATATATACACTTTGTGTATTGAGTAAACAAAGGCAAATTTTTCAACTTTTAATCGTTTATATACTCTTGTAAGCTATATGCCACGTAGATCTTTGAAAAGACAATAAAACAACACATTTTGTGATAAGCTTGATCGAAGTTTGTTCATAGATCGACGTAGTTGATAGTTTTTTGCACGTGATGAATTTTCGTAGCCACTCACATTAAACCTCGTGCGTTTTATCAAAAACAACATTAAAAACTCGTGCCTATTTCTCCAAAAACACATGGCTAAATTTTTCTATATTTTATAAATAATAAATTTGTCAAAATTATGTGATTTCACACGTTTCTGGAAGATATACTTTAGCAGGTGTAATTATTTATTTGTCTATGTATTTTATTAAATTTATACTTTATTTTTTATATGCATATAGCTGGAAAATGTAGCTCAAAATACAAGTTACATGATCATCTAATTCAAAAAAAAAATGGTCATTTTTTAGGTAAATGAAAATATAGTTAAATTTTATTAACGCTTTAACAAAAATTTAATAAATTGTAATTTAAAAGGCATATTATTAGCAAAAAAAAAACTTATAAAGAAAATGAAAAATATCTAAACATTGTTACACTTAATAATAATAGTACAAAAGCGAAAAGCCACGTGACAAAACACAACTGAAAAAGACATAAACCTTAATGTTTTGACTTTATTTAGATGTACTTTACTTTTGTCCGAAGCCGTCACAATATAATAATATCTCCAACTCCAGAACAATCATTAGACTTAACACTAATGGTTAAATAATGATGTCATTAATCAATTAATTAACTCTTAATTATATAATTAGGTGGTCAAAAATTGCTAAACACCTTCCAGGAAGAACCGACAACGAGATCAAAAATTTCTGGAGGACAAGAATCCAAAAATACATCAAACAAACCGATGTAACAACAACATCGTCCGTTGGATCTCATCAGAGCTCAGAGATCAACGATCAAGCTGCAAGCACGTCTAGCCATAATATCTTTTGTCCACAAGATCAACAACAACCTATGGATACTTATTCTCCTACAAGGACGTCGTATCAACATACCAATATGGAATTCAACTACACCGGAAACTACTCGGCAGCCGTGGCTCCGGCGACTACGTATGATCCAATACCAATGACCGTTGAGGATCAAACCACCGGTGAAAACTATTGGGGTATGGATGATATTTGGTCATCAATGCATTTACTTAATGGTAATTGATTAATCAATTATAATATCGATCGGTCAAAATATTAATTGAGTATTTTATATGATTTTTAGGAGTACTATGATTAGTACGTGACATGTATATGTTTTTGCCTCGTTGTTGAGGTTTGGGGATATAATTTAATATATAAATGTTATTATCTTATTGAACCCGTTTCATGTTATACATAAATAAAACTGTTGAATGGGTCATTTATTTTTCGAATAAATTTGTATTATTATAATAATTTTTTTTTTGCCTATAATATTTGTTGTTATTTATTTTATTTGTTAAGGAAATTTATTGCAACAAAAACATTAGAAGATGTATGAAAATAAGCTTGAAATGTCAGTTATAATTACATAAAAATTTACAAAATATCATTCTCATAATATTCGACCAATAACATTATATATTTTGCGAATATTAAGAGTATGATAAAATCGAAAAGCATCTTCAAAATTTTTATTTATTTATAATATATGCACATAAACAAATGAGTTAGGCATCTATGTAAAATATGCATGTGAATAGATTTGTGCACATATCACATGACGTACTCGTTATGAAAACATACAAAACCTAATCTAAACAATCAAATAACGACACGTGTCATATGGTGTCTAAAAATAGAAAGTTTTTAGTACCGTTCCCATTGCTCTTATTCAACAAATTTTATCTATTTTTAGACATGGCCATGCAACATGTAGAACCCGACGTAAGCCTAACTCCATTAACTAAAACCACAACCTTAAAGACGAAGATATATATCTACTTCTTTAAAATAATTAATTAAATTAAATATTTATATTAAGAAGATATAACTAACATGGGATTACAATACAGACTCAATGAGATAAGATTAGTCTTGGGTAAAATAATTTACACAAAATATCCAGTCATAAAATACAACATGAATTCGAATCTAAATTCAAAAAATTATTTTATTGGGTGTTATACTCCTAAACTCGAAAATCCGTATCCAAATCCGAATCTATCGATTAAAATCAAATATTTAATTATATTCTATAATTTTTAATTATATTAGTGAAAGTTAAATTTAACTTTTTTCAAAATTTCTTTATTTGAAACCGATCCGTATCCGAAACCGACACATACCCACATCCAAATCCGAACTAAACCCAAAAAAATTATTCTATTGGATACTAAATTTCTAAATCCGATGTATTTTAATTCAAATAAGTTTTACTTAAACCTGATCCATTTACCGGAATGTCGAGTCATAGGTAAGATGTAATGACTAATTAAGCCACCAATCTATATAGATTGATCGATGTGATGTTACAAGTCTACTTACATGAAAATTATTCGAACTGTAAATGTTTATTTATTTAATATTTGTATAAAATCGAGTATAATAATTAGAAATTGGGACATAATGTTAGGTCAAGACTATAGCGAGACGGCAAAAGCATTAAAAGCTTTACCGAACTTTTTAACTTTAGTCTTTAGGCAATGGCACATTTTGTCCGAATGAAGCATGTCTAAAGGATAAATCCAAGCTTCACTTCATCTTCTCTATGCATTGGCTAGAATAGGAATAGTTGATATTTCAACTATTATTAAAAAAATGAGCACCCATATTTTGTATATATTAATTACGGTATTTCTTAAATTTAAAACTGATATATGATTATTATTTTTAATAAAAGGGTGAGTGTTAAATGTGTAATTTATTATTAATTAGTATAAAATGAATGAATATATATATCATAACCATTTGACTCTAAATTTAATATGTTGATCAATGTTTTAAAATTCACTAAGCCGTATCTAGGCGTTTATCAGGAGTTTAGCGTCCAAAAAATTTAATCAGAATTTGGACGGAGACTAAGCGTTAACA
>KE158670.1:16075-33116 GCA_000411055.1 Leavenworthia alabamica | reverse complement strand
ATCTAATTTAATAATTATAATATTATTATATTTATTTATATATTTTAGATTTAATTTAAGACAAATAAATTATAGTATGAATAATTGTATTTTTTATTTATGAATTTTTTATATTATAATTAAAGTTATAATATTCATTAATAGAATTTCATGTTTATATATATATATATATATCATAAATTAAATATTTTACAAATTCAAATTAAAAATAATATAAAAGTTAAAACATATACAACAATTTCAACAAAATATACCTATTATTTTTGATGATTCGTATTCGATATTCGAATGAACAAAAATTTTGTTAATAATAAAATATTTAATAAAAATTTTAAAAAGCTTAAATAAAAACCTTAAAAATAATAAATAGTAGATGATAATATATGTTATTAAGAATATTGTTTTCTGTCATAAAACATTAAGATATTTACAACGTTTAATCCAATAAAACATACACTTGGAATATATACATAAAAGAAAATTAGTTAAATTATACTTAATTTTATCGTATTGATGCAAAAAAGTAAAATAAGATAATATGTGTATTTATAAACCATATTAGACTTATAGACGAGAAAAATAATATATTTACAAATTTTAAAATATAATAATCTGATTTTAGAGATAGTTACTCAAATTAACTTCATAATTATAAAATTTTAAACTATAATATAGAATTATTAAAAATTTAAAAAAATATAACACAAATTATATTACATTATAAACAAATTTAAAATATATATGTCAATGGACATACATTGAAAATGAAAAAAAGAAAAAACAAAAAATAAAAATAAAATAATACTCAAATTTAATATTAAATTGAGCGATTTAATTTTTTTATGTTTGAAAATAGTGTTATTTTTAGTGAACCATATAAAACGTTTAACGAAGGTATTTAATATTGTTAGTGATCAATATAATTTGGTGTATATTATAATTTTATTGAGAGATAAAAATGAAAATATACTTACTGAAATAGTAGATAGTTATAAATTTTCAATATGATCTATACAATTAAATTTAAACAAAACAAAATATTATATATATTTATCATAATATATTAATTTGTGTACAAAATACGTCCGAAAGACGGATTGACCTCTATTAAAAAAACCCTACAATTTATCTCGTGGAGTTTGATCCGTATGTTAATTTTATCATACGATACTATGAGCCATAAAACCCATATAGAAAAACGACGTGAAAATCATATTTAAATGTTGATCAAAATCATACTCCTTCTGTTTCAAAATATAGGGAGTTTTAGAGTTTTATTTTTGTTTCATAACATAAGGGGTTTCTCAATTTTCTATACATATTTATTAATTACTTTTTAGTTGTATAATCAAAAAACCTATTTCCAAAAAATAATCAATATTAATATTAATTACTTTTTAATCAGATTATTTTTTAATTGGTTAGAAACTGAAATTTATAAAAAAGATTTATGCGTAATCATGATTTTCTTAATATTTATATTGATTTAATTAACTTAATTATGATTCTATTAATTGTAAAATAAATTCTTTTAATATGCATGTTTTTTTCTAAAACTACTTATATTATAAAAAAGAGAGAGTATTTTACTAAAAAAAGTTTAAATTAATCAGCATCTTTGAAAAAAGATGCGGAATCTCGATTTAGTTTCAACAAAATAAATAGACCTATTACACTTAAACGAGAAACTGTAATTCTATTTTGAATTATTAAGTGATCAAAACCAACTGTTTAAGAATCTAAAACGCATGCGTCCTAACTAAGCCGAACAAATATTTCTTACTCACACCTATTTCCCCAAAAACCCTAGATCTCTCTCCCCTCTCTCTCTATCTCTTACCTTTATCTTTTAGGAAGTTTCCCTTAATTTATACATAACTTTAAGTAGATTACTCTCCTCTTTCTGTTTACTCAGCTTCACTCTGAAGAAGACATACTCAATTTTACCAGATCTGCTCTGTTTACAGTCTTCATATTTATGGTTGGGTTTTGTTTTTCATAAGAAATTCATCTTCTTTTTTATTTGTTTTTATCTGAATTTACGTTAAAGTCGAGATGTTTATTTTCAGAAACTTAATAAAAAAACTGATCCTTTTTGTGATTCTGCAGATCTGTTCCAAGAAAGGTATGAGTTGTGTTTGATTAGCAATAAAAATAAAAACAAAAATTCAAGCTTTTCTCGAGATACTTGTTTTCTTCTTGTTGATTGTTGCCATAAATGGCAATGCCACCGGGAAACGTTGCTCCATCTGAGAAATTACAGTTTCATCCTCCTGCTGTTGCTGGAAATTGGATCCCTGATGAACGTGATGAGTTTATCTCATGGATTCGTTCAGAGTTTGCTGCGGCTAATGCTATCATTGATTCGCTTTGTCAACATCTAGAAACAATTGGGGATCGTAATGAATATAGTTCCGTGATGGCAAGCATCTATCATCGTCGTTTAAGCTGGAATCAAGTTCTTGTTATGCAACAGTTTTGTCCAGTTGCTGAGGTTTCTTACAATCTTCAACAGATTGCTTGGAAGCGGCAACAGCAAATGCCAACACCTCATAGGCATTACAATTCTGATCAGGTTGGGAAATTTGGTGGAAGGAGATCAGGATCTGGGTTTAACAAGAATCATCATCATGGTGGTGGTGGTGGTTATAGAGGAGCTGATTCAATGAACAGAAATGGGCATAGTTATAATTCAGATTACAATAGTGTTAGCAGTGATCATGTTGAGCATCGTGAGGAAACTAAGTTAGCTAGTGATGAAGATAAGGCATTGTCTGTTGCAGATGAGAAGAGAGGTAATGCAAGTTTTTTTGCATTGTTTGGCTTCAAAGCTGTATGAGATAGTACACTGTATATTGCGGAACATGTTGATAGTAGTAGATTCGGGTTTAATCTTCTGGTTTAGTCTCTAGACTCTTTGCTCTACTGAAAATGTAAGTTTGTTTTTTGTGTTTGTTTGTGGGACAGATGGTAGAGAGAAACCGAAGAACGATAGTAAAGTCGGGGAAAAATTGGAAGAGTCAGAAACTCAAGTGGAAATAGTGAACCATAACTGTAACTCAGCTTCTAAAGGTACAATGGGAGACCTGACTTATCGGTTTTTCAACTGATTATTAGACCTTTTAGAGGATGTTCTGACTCTTTGTTGTTTCTTTCTTTTAGATAACAATCTCAATACTGAGCAAAAGCAAGAGGAGAAAGATAAAGAATGTCCTGAAAGCATGGCAAAGACTTTTGTTGTCCAAGAGATGTACGAAGCGAAAATGGTTAGTTGGATGATCTTCCTTCAATGTCTGATTATAGTTTACGCCTAGGATACTAAATTGTTGAGTCTTTTTTTTGGTTGAGTAGGTTAATGTTGTCGAAGGATTGAAGCTATATGAGAAAATGCTTGACGCAAATGAAGTTTCTCAACTCGTTTCTCTCGTAAACAATCTAAGAGTTAATGGAAGAAGAGGTCAACTTCAAAGTAAGAATCTTGAATGCACTATTATATAATGATTTAACTTGTTTTTAGTCGGGTCTTATCTCATTGATTAATGGATAACAGGTGAAGCATATGTGCCTTATAAACGGCCAAATAGAGGACATGGACGTGAGATGATCCAGCTAGGTCTTCCCATAGCTGAGACGCCGCCTGATGATGAGCACATCAAAGGCATGTCCTTTATAATGTTTCTTTACTTATAATTGCTATGTGTTGGTTAATAATATGAAATATGAGTTTTTATGCAGATAGGAGAATAGAGCCAATCCCATCAGTTCTTTTAGCCTTCATTGAACGTTTGGTCTCAAAGCAAATCATAACTGTGAAACCAGACGCATGCATCATTGATTTCTTCAGCGAGGTGAAACTGATTGTTAAATTTGATGAAACCCTTAAAAGTATTAGTTTATGTTTTCTTAACAAAGTGCTGTGAACCATAGGGAGATCACTCGCAGCCTCATATGTATGTTCCTTGGTTTGGACGACCTGTGGGAGTCTTGTCCTTGTCTGAATGTGATATCACATTTGGAAGAGTCATTGTTGCTGATCAGCCTGGTGACTACAAGGGCTCTCTAAAGCTGTCTCTCACTCCCGGGTAAAACAGATTCATATCACTTACTATTCTGCAAAGTTGAGATCTTTCAATCATTTTATTAATCGAATTATGTATGAACAGATCGGTTCTTTTGGTGGAAGGCAAATCTGCAGATCTTGCTAAGTATGCAATACACTCAACCCGAAAGCAACGGGTACTCATCACTTTCACCAAANCCTAGCCGATCTCCGAATCACCACAACCGTCACCCAACTGGCCAACCTAAACACTATAGCACTGGTGTCTTGCCCACACCAAATGGAGCTGTTCAACCTATTTTCATTGCGCCTTCTCCTCCGCTAGCCCCTCCACCAATGCCGTTTCCAGGTGGTGTGCCACCAGGGCCAACTGGTTGGCCAATGCTGCCACATCATCCTCGACACCAGCCACCACCAGCACCAGCCCAACCTCGAATGCTCATTCCTGGCACAGGTGTGTTCCTCCCACCCGGTTCAAATCAAGAACAGGTTTCACAAGGCTCCCCAGAGAAATCCGAGAACAGCAATGGAAGCAGCAGCTCTGCAGAAGAAAAGTTAGATTCAAAGAAGACAAAAGAAGAAACTTGTAACGTAATTGCTGCAGAAAAATGCGATGGCAGCAACGGCAAAGAGAGCAATTAGCTGAAGAAGAGAGATAGATCAAAGTGAGTAGAAACTAGCTTTTGGTTGATGAAAACTGTAAAACAAAAACGATCAAATGTGGTCTGTTTTGCCTCTTTAAGAAGGAGAGAAACAAAACTAGGAAAGGAAGACTAGCAAAATTTACCCGTTTTCAACTCTCTTAAATCTTATATATTTATCTTTTATGCTATTATAATTTATATTTTAGCTTCTTCGTTTTGCTAACACTTTAATTTATATGTTCGGGCTTGTTGATAACTCGGTCTAGTTCCTCTAATAGTATTTTAGAAAAGCTTAAGGTGTAAAAGAAACAGTCATTATGGTATATGTTCCTTGCCATTATAGCTCGTATTAGTATAATGCATTAAAGAAGGTTGACTTTTGACCATTTTAATATCCTCTGAATCTCTGGTGGTCCTAATCTCCAGTTCCGGTTACGCAAGTCTTGTACCGGACCGTATTAGATAGATTAGGTGTGTTTGTTTTTTTTCTGAAATTAATTGATTGGTCAATTTGTCAGCAAAGTCAAAGTTTTTAACTAACCAGCTTCGTGGAACATATCTAGCTGTATTCACACATATATACACACACACCTAACGAAATAATTGAAACAACGGATTTAATATAAAAGCTTAAATCATTAATTATTCAACAACCTCTTCCTCTTATTCTCTGCAATATATATTAGACCATCCTATAATATTCGAGTCTTTACACGTGTGTGTAGATTTGTCTCTCTATACGATGAATGTTAAACAAATGCTTTTACACTAATGTTGTCAGTGACATTGATTCGTGTTCTTCTTCACTATATAGTATTGCTTCTTTTTTTAATTTCGTGCTTGTATTAATTTAATAATCTCTTCATAATTAGGTGAATTAATGCGACAAAAATCAGAAAAAGGAAGTGGAGGAGCCTGTGAGATAATTATGCCTTTCCTTTTCTTTAATTTTCTACTAATTAAATTATTTGTACATTATTACATCTTTAATTCCTTATTTATATAATATTATCATTTATGCATAATACTAATGATTATACTGACACATGGGGTCTACCACACGTCTACTTTAGTTACACTTACAAAAATAAATCAGAGTATCTGTGATTCCTTTGTTTTTTTATTTTTTGTAATTTCTACTAATCATATATAACATGTGAAACTATATCAGTATGAATTTGTTGAGTCGATCATAAAAAAAATTACAAAGCATTAACTAACAACATATGTGATTTAAAACTATATTAGTAATCACTATGATTATTTTTATGCCATTTTAAATAATAGTAATGAGCTTACAATGAAATAAAACAAGTTTGGAGTTTATCAACCACGCCAGAAATAGTAGTCGGACACATAAGACGAATAGTCATATATCTATTATTTATTATTTAAGTATTACCACAGAAAAATAACCATATATTTTTGTTGCAGTATATTATATTTTATGTCATTGAATTATCATATCTTATTTAATATTTATACTAAATTATTAGAAGGATAACTAGATAATTTACTATTTAATACATATTTCACTCAACAATATTTTTATATTTCATACATATATTATTAATCATATATATCATCAATAATAATAAACTCTTATACTATAAACTCTTAATTATATAAACTTATATATTTTACCTCTTATTTATATTTTTCATATATTTCATCATGTATTATTAATCTACTTATATTTAATGTTGTGTATATTGTTTACTAATATATATAAAATATTAAATATTATAACAATGTGTTTACAAAACTATATTATCGATATTATTATCGAAATAAATAAATATCATATATAGTATAATTTAATCATATTATAAATTATAAATACATAAAAAAAAAAAATATAAAATACACTAACATATTTTTAATATATATTAAATAATATACTCATATAATCTAAGTAAAATATATATATTTTAAATATATTTATTCGCGACGCGAGGATCACGGATGATATACTAGTATATCTATATATATATGAGTACTCCATTATTATTTTTTAATATTTTATTCCATAATCTTTATATAGTTTTTGACAAATAGTCAAAGACTATCATTGATGAGAAATTCAAGGTTCTTTTTTTGTAAGCCAAATCGATTTTTACTTGTCTTTTCTTCAGCAACCCACCATAATTTTTTGGGATTGTCCTGTTTCTTTAGTTCTTCCAAACACTTAAGTATGGCTGTTTGTTCTGTCAGTGCCCGTGGGAAATCATTATATAGTTATCAAAATGTATAAACATCAAAATCAGAATTTGTATATAATAATGTAATAATAATTGCATATTTGATTAGTAGTTGTGACAACCAATAATAGAAGGGTTGGATAGGATTTGCTGATTAAAAATATAGAAATAAAATTATCAAGTTGTTAATGAAAATTAGTGGAGTGGAGCGACATTGGTCACCCACCACAGCCTTACTTTTGATTAGACTAATTTGGCATATTTTCTTGTGCAATAATAATTAAATAATACAACTCTATCTCGATGTTTCCAAACTTTTGATAAAGTAATTTATAATTTATGCTTACCTTAATCAGTTGATGCATAATACTAATTTTAAATACTTTGGTTGGTCCATGAGTTATATAACATTACGTATTCAGAAGAATACTTTATACGTCTCACTAAAGTAGACAAATGACAAATCAATTCCATTTGCTATTATTGGCACGTCTATTTACGCGCCTTCACTGTGCCCATCAGTTTTTTTCGTTATTTATTGTATTTTCGTTCATTTTTTTTAAATCTAAAAGTATATTTAATATAGGTCAATTCTCTTAAATACCATCAATTTAAATTTAATTTTCACAAATATCACTAAATTGATTTAAAACAAAATTATCATTTAATAACTTAATTAAATTAAAAATTAGATTATATTTTTAAAAAATTACATAAAATTTAAATATTAAACATTAAACCCAAACACTAAATACTTAACCCAAACAATTAAAAACTAAAATCAACCACTAAATACTAAACCCTAACATAATAATTTTAATAAACAATAGTATTTATGTCTAACTAAAAAAGATAATGTAATTTTATCTAATAAAGTATAAATAATGTTATTATAAAAAATTACTTTTTAATATAAAATAAAAAATGAGTGATAAAAATAACAGTTAATTTAAATTAGAAAGAGTAAAATAATAATATTAAACAATAACGAGAGAAAAAAGGATAACAAAATAATAAGAGAATAACATTAATGAAATATAATAGTAAAGCAATAAGACAAAAAGAAGCTCAGTTTTTATTTAACTTTATCTTCTCACATTCTTCTCATTTTTCAACTTAAACTTGTCTTCTCTTTCAACTTTTGCTCGGAATTCTATGCTTTGCTGATCATTTTTTTTCCACTTCTGCAAAAATAATGAGAAGCTTTTTATGTTAAGCTTCAGATCTGCGAGTAACGGTGTTTAATTTTGTGGTTCATTTGAGCTCTTTTTAGCAGCCATTGTCACAAGCTGAGCTCTCTCTCTCTTTAGTTCAAGATTCTAAATTTGGAGTAAGTGAAATAGAGAGGGAAAATTCGCTGAAATGTTTGAAATTGAAAGCCCTACGAGTCTCTGTTTCCGCACAAACACTACTTGTAATACTCTGCTTCGAGAGCTTCAGGTTTTTTTCTTCGAAAACCCTCTTTTTTGGTTCTTTTCTCCACTCTGTTTCTTGGAAATTTAGGGTTTACTGAAGGGTCAAACTAGTCACTGTAGATAAAGTCTTCTTTTTTTTTGTTTCGTCAACTATAGGTTTAAGGGTTACTGTGAATTTTGTCCTTTTTTTTTCTTGAATTTATTAGGGTTTTTGTGAGACTTCTTTCACACTATTCTTCTATAAGATATTTGATTTTGATGTTTAATGGGCAAAATTTTCTTTTTTTTTGGTTTGGAGCAGAAAATATGGGTTGATATTGGTGAAAGTGATGCTGAGAAAGATCGAATGCTTATGGAATTAGAAAGGGAATGTCTTGAAATTTACAGAAGAAAAGTGGATGAAGCTGCTAATTCTAAGGCACAACTTCATCAATCACTTGTATCAATTGAAGCTGAAATTGCTACTTTAATGGCTGCTCTTGGAGTGTTAAACATTCATTCACCGGTATGAGCTACTCTACTTAGTTTCTGACTATGGCCTTTGTAGTCGACATGAAAGAATTTTTTTTAAAATGTGTGTTTTCTTTGTGTGTGGTTTCAGTTCAAAGCAGATAAAGGTTCTAAATCTTTGAAAGAAAAGCTTGCTGCTGTGACGCCTCTGCTTGAAGACTTGAGATTGGAAAAAGAGGAAAGGATGAAGCAGTTTGTGGACATTAACGCACAAATTGAGAAGATGAGTAGTGAAATCTCTGGTTACAGTAACCAGCTTAACAACTCGATGATTGGTTCTCTTACTCTAGATGAACAAGACTTGTCTCTTCGAAAACTTAATGAGTATCAAACACATCTCCGCTCTCTCCAGAAAGAGAAGGTGAGAAAGTTTTATCATGAAGATTTAAGAAGATAAACAAAGATTTTATTTGGTTAAACTGAGTTGCTTGCGTACTCATTTGTTATTGTTTGTGTATGCAGTCGGATCGTCTGAATAAGGTTTTGGATTATGTGAATGAGGTGCACACTCTATGTGGTGTTCTTGGAGTTGACTTTGGTCAAACTGTTAGTGAGGTTCATCCGAGCTTACATAGGACTAACCATGAGCAGTCAACAAACATTAGCGATACTACATTGGATGGTTTACAACACATGATCCAAAAGCTGAAAAATGAAAGGAGAGTCCGCTTTCAAAAGGTTGATAAACATGTCTACAATGCTATTCTTCTCTAGGTCATTGATAATCATTGTGATGGTTAACGGTTTTACCTCTCATTTTTGCAGTTAAAGGATGTAATGGGGTCACTTTTTGAGCTTTGGAATCTAATGGACACACCTCAGGAAGAGAGAGTTAAATTTTCAAGAGTCAATGATGTTGTAAGATCATCAGAATCTGATATTACTGAGCCAAATATCCTCTCTGCTGAAGTACTTGAACAGGTTTGGGCAAAGCTCTTTTCTTCTCCCAACTTTTCATTTCTGTTAATCTTATCCGGGATTTTTGAGTTCTTCTTTTACTTTCTACGTTAGGTGTCTGCAGAAGTAGACAGTTTTAATAAGATGAAATCTAGCAGAATGAAAGAGCTTGTGTTGAAAAGAAGGTCTGAGTTAGAGAATCTTTGCAGATTGGCTCACATTGAGGTTGACACAAGCACATCGCTTGAGAAATCAACTGCTTTGATTGATTCTGGTAAAAAAGTGATAGAGTTTATATTATCCTCTGAAATATGAGTAGCTGGATTATCTTGCTGAAACATGTTTTCCTCGTGTTTCTTCAGGGTTAGTGGACCCTTCAGAGCTTCTTGCAAATATAGAGTTGCATATAAACAAAATCAAAGAAGAGGCACAGAGCCGGAAAGAAATAATCGATAGGATTGACCGATGGCTATCTGCATGTGAAGAGGAAAACTGGCTAGAAGAATACAATCAGGTAGATTTTTTTTGGAAAGTTACCAAATGAGTTTTTTGAAAGAATTAATTATGAAATTTCTGAGTTGGTTTCAGGATGAAAACCGGTATACCGCTGGAAGAGGTGGACATGTAAATCTCAAGCACGCAGAACGAGCGAGGATCACAGTAAACAAGATCCCATGTATGTTTTCATATGTTTCCACTAAAGATTCAGATGAGATCTTTTAGCTTATTTGTTTTTTTTTCTGCAGCAATGGTTGACAATCTCATCAAGAAAACTCTGTTATGGGAAGATGAAACACAGAAATCATTTCTATATGATGGTGTAAGTTAAAGTAACTCTACACATTTTACTCATAAAGGTCTCTCTAATTTGATTATGGTTTGACTGGTTTACTCCAGGTTCGTTTGGTATCCATACTTGAAGATTATATACTGACAAGGAAACAACAGGAAGAGGAAAAGAAACGATATCGGGTTTGTCAATATGCTCTCTCTTTAATATACGATTTGTAGTATTACTCGCCTGTTTGTAAACGAATGTTGTCATTTCATTTGCAGGATCAAAAGAAGATGCATGATCTGTTATTAAGCCGGAGGGAATCCATTTATGGATCGAAACCAAGTCCAAGAAGAAGCAACAGTGTGAAAAGGCCTAATATGTACAGTGGGAATGTATCAATGCCTCCTACACCTCGCAGAAACTCAGCTGGAACAACAGATACTGACATAATGACTCCAAGATCTTACTCGAGTAATCGCCAAAACGGAGGATATTTCAAGGATGTAAGGAGACTAGCAACAGCTCCTTTAAACTTTGTGGCTATACAGAAAGAAGATTCTGTCTCAACATACACTTCAGTTTGCGGCTCTGAACCAGATTCGCCGCTACAAAACTGAGTCTCATAAGCAACTTACTCCAGTTGGCCGTAGTTCAAGCATGATATGGAGAAGTTACTGATCCAGATCAAGTAAGTGTAGACAATTAGTGGTTGTATGTGTGATTTTGAGTTGACTTGTGACTGATTTTAGGATAATATAGAAAATAGATGTAATGTCTAAATAGTAGCTTAAGTGGTGTGTTGTTGAATTTGTGTGAATGTGTGTAAACAAACAAATACAGATTACTTTGAGCTGTAGAGTTGGTTGCTTTTGTTTTGAGGTTTGAAGAGGTGAAGTGACATTGTTTCGACAAAGTTCTCTATCGATCAGTTAATATATGTTGTGACTCTTTCAAAAGTATTAGCCGTGTGATCGATCAACTTAAAATGGTTAGGTAACATTCGGTTTAAACGGTTCAGTTTTTCGGTTTTTAAAAATTAGTTTCAAAGTAAAATAAAAAAAAATATCGGTTTATTCGGTTCGGTTTTCGGTAAAAAAAAATATCCGAATTCAATTCGATTAACCCAAATAAACCGAATAAATCTCAAATTCACATTTTGATTCAGTTTGTTCGGTGTAAACTAAACCGACTAAATCGAAATGAAACATGACTTTTTATAAACCGAATATTAAATTCAAACCGAACCGAAAATCAAATTAAAAAAAATGTTCCGATCGGTTTATTCACCTTAAACCAACAATCCGAAACCAATATAGTTCAGTTTGGTTTTCGGTAAACCGAACCGAATGGCCAGGACTAAAATAAAGTATTCAAGGCATGACTTATAATTATCACTCTTGTATTAGTTTAGGTAATGGTTCTCTAGGCTGCTGTTTTACATGTTCGTTGATGAAACATGTAACATATGTAATTTTTTTCTTGTACGTTCACTACCTTATTATAATTACAAAACTTTCTAACAATTATTTATGCAACAAATTCTAGCATTTAAGTTGATATATTGAATCTAGCAATAAAATATAGCATCTAAAATATTATTTTTATTGACTGGTCGTAATGATAATACTTGCAATAAAACAACTTTGACCGAATTCACAAGTGTCAAGATTTTACGAATTTTTTCCTTTGGTTTGACTATCATAGTCCATACATATTAAGTACATACGAAAATATTCAAACATCTGTAAGTAAATTTGCTGCCCAAAATTAAATGGTTTCACATATATAGAAGATTAATTAATAGTGAAAGATTTGTTTCCAAGGCCAAAATCTGTATAAATAGAGCCTCTCTATAAGAACCTAAAAATGTATCAATAGGTCTAATACAAAAAAAAAAAAAATATGGTTATTACAAAAGCTCTTCATGTTTTTATTCTTGTACTAATATTTACAGTTTCAAGCCATAACGTTTTGGCTTCAGGTATGATTAAATTTAATTAGTAATTCTAAAGTAATATTTACTCATTTACAGTCAATGATATTATTTTTTACTGGTCTGTTACTTTATATATAAAGACAATAATATATAGTTAAATCAATAACAATTAATATATGGGTTTGTGTAAATGCAGAAATGAAAAAAGTATCAAATGACATCTGCTATGTTTTATGTTCGGATCGATACAGACTTGTTGATTGTTTTTCTGACTGCGTAGTAAGAGGCTATGATGGTGGAGCATGTAAACCTTATCCTCATCCTAATGATCCTAAAAGATGTTGTTGTCATTCGTAATTTAATAAAATTCAATTAACTTCTTTATCATTATCTATTCGAGTCTTGTAATAAATCCATGGAATTAAAAAAAAAGTATGGTTTTTAATGATATTTTTCGAATAATTATTTATGCAATAAAATCTAGCATTTAATTTGATATGTTGAATATAAAATCTAGCATCTAAAAATGCTACTGTATTATTATTATTGATAATATTTCCTATAAATCACCCTTGACCAAATTCACAAGTGTCACTATTTTTTTTAAGTTTGACTTTGACTTTGACTTGACTATCCATAGTCTATATCAAGTTAAGTACATAAGAAAATATTACGAAGAACAATTTTAGGCCCATAAAGACATTATTTGGCACATTTGAAATGTGGACTTCACAGTAGTGTACCAGTTTGTGGCCATGTTTCAGATTAAGTTTGGTTTATAAAAAGATGTAACTATATATGTCGCATAAAATAACTTTATATAGATTTGTACAGTTCAATTTTTTTTTTCATGAAACATAGTTTCAGTTCTAGAAATTAATAACTGTTGACAAAAAAACATTTCACATTTTCCATTTTAGAAATTATCAAGTAATTAAAAAAAATCATAACATTTGTTTTTTAAGTCTTTATGTAGTAGAATCATTAACGTTTTATATAAAAATAAAAATGAAAATGAGACTTATAAGGTTTAAAACTCTATTTACATGTTTATATACATATGGTTTACATGTTTATATACATATGGTAAGAAATCTAAAATATAGAAGATAGATTTGATTACTAACCTTCTCATGTTTTTTAAAGTAGACAGGAGATAGAATTAGATGCTTCGTATCATGACGAACCTTGTCGTTCCATGATGGGAAGTAACAGACCTGTATCAAACAGTTTCTTATAAGATTTATGATAGTTTATCTTCAAATTTGATATAAAAATATTAATATTAATGTAATATAGTTTCTCGTCTCTGTGAATGAACTTCATGAATCCTTTAGGGTGGTGAGAAAAGAAGTAAATAAGTTATTATGATGTGAGATTTTGTGTTTGACTTATGTGTCGAGGTGACGAAGAAAATGATCGAAGCCAGTGTGCTTTATATATATAAATAAATTTAAATGATTCTAAACAAAAAATTGAAACTACTCAAACCAATACCATATAACAATAAATTTAGAAATTCAAGACTAGATAATACTAAAGTCTACAAACTTAGAATTAGTAAATCATTGGAGTAATGTAATCATAATTTAAGGTCAAACCAAGTTTTGCATGTTTTACTTTTATTTGCTTTTTTTTGTTTTTTTTTTTGCTTTTTTTTTTGCTTTTTTTTGCTTTTTTTTTGCTTTTTTTTTTGACAAAAAAAAAACATTTCACATTTTTCATTTTAGAAATTATAAAGTAATTAAAAAAACATAATAAGACTTGTAGTTTTAAGTCTTTTATGTAGAATAAGCATTTTAGAAATTATTACGTTAAACATAATATTAATGTAATATACCTCTTCGTCTCTGTGAATGAACTTCCTGAATCCTTCTCAAGTTCTTTTGGATGTGAGATTTTTTGTGTTTGGTTTACGAGCGTGAACAATGTCGTGGTGATGATTGTGTTTTATATAGTGAGTGAGATACAAATTAAATATTTTTTGTGTATTTTTAATTGCAAAATTAGAGCTGAGAATTAATTAAAATTCAACTACTACACCTATTTATTTGTAATTTATGAATTACTAACTTTTAATTGACGTGACTAATGAAGTTAACCTTAGATAGGTCCATGGAAAGTTAAAAGCCATAATCATCTAAAAGAATCTTATTTAATTTTAATTAAAAGACATCGAAATACCTTATTTGTACATGTTTAGAAAAATCCGCTTACCATATTTTTCAGGCAATTGTGTTTAATTTATTATTTATTAATTTAAAGGTTACTTAACGATTAATAAGTCACACCAATAATACTACTATACTATAATAGTGTTAGAAATTTTATATTTCCCTAATGTACAAGGTAAGGCCTTAAAATAAATACTGATCTATCATAAGCCGCTCCTGCATGTTGAGATCCGCCATAAGTGAAGCATGTGTTGTTCAGTTTCTTGATGTTATAGTAAATGGGGTTTGTCGCTGCTACTAGGAGATTATCAACTGGTTGAAATTTGGTTTTATCAACCAAAATTTCTAAATCGCGTATGAAAGCAGCTCTATTACTTGCCGGAAAATATCCGGAACCCATTTGGGTTTTTGTGTGCCGACCATAATTGTTTAGATTCACAACTTCACCACCCCATTTCACGTTCGTTGAGTAATCAGCCAGGCGAGTGAATAGTTTCTTCGGCCAGAATCCAACAGTGTCGTTGTTGAGCCCGACTCCTAACCACCAATATCCTTGTTCTTGATCCTACAGTTTTTTTATTTATATATTTAAAAGAAAATTTATTTATTTATAAATAAATAAAATATAATAAATTTTATTACCATCCAAATTTTAATTGTAAGCTCGACTGGAGGGCCTCCCAAAGTAGAAGTTGGGGAAATAACCCCTTCTATTAAGATGTTCTGACTTATTTGCACAAAACCATAACATATTAAGTTATAACATTTCGTTTTGTTATAGGCATCATTCTGCCATATTAAAAAAAATATTTTTTTCATTAACCATTTAATTCAAATATTAAACTAGATATAGCTTTTAAATATTTTATTATTATATAATATAAATTAGTAATAAAATGTTCAAACTAAAACTAAAGTGAAATAAAACAAAATTAAGAATCCACCGTCCAAAATATGAAGAACCGGGGCTGATAGTCACGATACATAGCGGGATACACCTGAGCAAAATAACCGATATTTATATTTTAAGTCATTTTGTAAAAAAAAAAAAAATTAAGTATAGTTAATAATTGGTATATAAATAAAAGATTAATCGTTTGGATAAAAAGTTAACTTGCCAGCCGGCTTCTATGTTGTTGACGTCATTGCTATTATAAGAGCCGGACACTAGCCAGACTTGGGCTAGACTGAATTCATCAATTTTAATCATATTTATGGAATATAAAGTAAATTTAGTGGTGTTTACGAGAATTACTCTAAATTATAACATTGGAATAAAAAAATAACCGATACAAAATTCATTCAAATATAAACAAAAAAAATTAAAAATAATGATAATCAAATAAATAAGTGAATAACCAGCAATTTGTGATTTTTAAGAAGCGGATGATGGAACGCTGGTTGCGCCGTTTGTTCCACGCAATCGACAAGATCTCCATCCGGACTCTGTTTTATTTTGAAATATTTATTAAAATTAATTTGAGATGATTAGAATATTGAGAATTAATGTTTTCTTAATTTTGGAAAATTACCTACTTATTTATTTGTAATAAACTAAAATTCAATTACTATACCTATTTATTTGTAATTTATGAATCACTAACTTTTAATTAACGGTGATTAATGAAGGTGACTAATGAAGTTAACTTTAGATAGGTTCAGTGGATAGTTAAAAGCCATAATCATCTAAAAGAATCTTTTTTAGTTTTAAGTAAAAGATATCCAAATACCTTCTTTATACATGTTTAGAAAAATCCACTTACCATATTTTTCGGGCAATTGTGTTTAATTTATTATTTATTAATTTAATGGTTAGTTAACGATTAATAAATCACACCAATAATACTACTGTACTATAACAGTGTTAGAAATTTTATATTTCCCTAATGTACAAGGTAAGGCCTTAAAATAAATCCTTTTTGTATTATATATTTCTAACTCCCATTTTAATTTTAAACCACACATTAAATATTATAATAAAGATAATATATAAGTAAGCATTGAGTAAAACTTTGAAAATGGGATAATACATAATTAGTAATGACATCAAATAAATTTAGAAGATTAACAAATTAATCTTTTTTTTTTTGGCGAGTCAAATCTGAGATTCTTAATTTTAGCTCATTCTTATCTTAACCAGAAAATAATTGACTTGTCGGATAAAAAAAATCAATATAAGAAAGAATTTTAAAGAAATTATAAAAGCCGCGAAAGAGAAAACATTAAATAAAATTAAAAAAAACCGTAAAACCAAATCGGAGATGAAGCTATGGAAACGATCCGCCGTAGCATTCAAAGATGGATCAAGTCTAATGGCAGCGGATGATATTCTAAAAGCAGCCGTCGTAAAAGCTACAAGTCATGACGAGTTATCATTCGATACAGAGAACGCTGAGTTTATCTACCGTCACGTCCGAGCGAGTCCG
>KE158670.1:0-15281 GCA_000411055.1 Leavenworthia alabamica | reverse complement strand
GCGAAGCTGGGCGGTTGCGTTAAAAGGTTTAATGCTAATGCATGGCTTCTTCCTCCGTAAAACAACCGCCGCTGAATCAATCGGACGATTACCTTTTGATCTATCAAGTTTCGGCGAAGGTTGTTCAAGAATGAGCAGATCCGGTGGGTTTAATCTCTTCGTACAAGCTTATTTCTCGTTTCTAGATCGACGATCGATTTTATTTCACGACGGTAGTTATCGTCATCGGTACGATGAAGATTCATCGGTTATGATTCGTTTAGTGATAATTCGTAAAATGCAAATAATTGTGGATTCATTGATTCGAATTAAACCGGTTGGTGAAAACATGAATTTAATTTTGGTTAACGAAGCAATGGAAAATGTAATTAATGAGATAATGGAGATTTACGGTTGGATTTGTCGTCGTATTGCTCAAGTTTTACCAAATGTTCATTCAAAGATTGGGAAGACAGAGGCTGATATGGCTTTGAAGATCGTAGCTAAATCTATGTCACAAGGGAAAGAACTTGTGAAGTATTTTGAATTCTGTAGAGATTTAGGAATCTCTAATGCTCAAGAGATTCCTAATTTCGTATGGATTCCAGAAACTGATGTGATAGATCTTGATGAACTTGTACGGATGAAGAAGAAGGATTCAAGTGAGAAGAGAACGACGAGGCTTTCTGATTTGTTATTACTTGATGAGAAAGAGTTAGAGAAGATGACAAAGCTTTCGAATCTTATAACACTTGATAATAATGAACAAGAGATAGAGAAGAAGTTGTCTGATTTGATAATACTTGATGATCAAAATGAGCAAGAGCAAGAGAAAGAGGAGAAAGAGCTTTCTGATTTGATAATACTTGATGAGAATGAGCAAGCTGCTGCTTCTGCTCCTACAGTTATTGATTTTCCTGATTTAATTAGCTTCTGATTTATTATTATTGTATTTATTAATTTGTTGTTTCAACAAATTAATTTCAATATTATTAGTTATGAAGCAAGGGTAGAAAGAAACAATAATAAATTTGTATAATATTCTTATTGGTTCTAAACTCTATTCTAAAATTGAGATATTCAGTTTAATATATCTATAATGTTTATTATTTAACAAAGATGTCTAAAAAAGGAAACACGTGTCTCGTATTGTTTAGATCAATTTTTTAACATTAATTAATTAATTAATACACAAGAGACAACATTGATTATATATAATTTAATTTAGTTATATAAATATAAATACCCACTCGTTCAGACAAATACCTGTAATTTTAAAATATAAATTATATAAATATAAATACTTACTCATTCAGACAAATACTGGTAATCTTAATATATAAAAGCATTTTAATTAAAAGAATATTGTATTCCAAGTCAGTAAAATGTTTATAACGATAACAAAAGGAATAAAAAAAATAAAATTTCGCTGCAAATTTTATCAGTCACCTTGTTCCTCAGACAGACACAAAGACAAACAAACAAAAACTGGAAAGAGAACAACTCATAGTGCAGACAGAACTTTTAAGATCACAGATTTCAGATTTGTTGTATATGTACACCACCACTTAAGAGTGATAACATCCCGGAAGAAATCCACCCAAAATACTCTGTTCTTCTTCTTGTTTTTACTAATAAAGAAACTAATCATCTGATTGTGACAAACTTGTTAGTTCCATGTCTAGCCCAATGACTCTTAAGATCAATAGGATTCCCAAAGTTAAACCCATCAGAAGCAAGTTTCTCAAGAACCTTTTTAAACGCTCCTTGACTCATCTTCCTTCCTGAGATCCTCGCTCCACGACGTTTAGTACTCATTGGTAACGGATGCATTGATATGTTTGTAGTACAACATGCTGATTGCCAACCGCCACATCCCCATCGGTAACATTGCTGAGGAGCTCCAGTGCAACTACAAATCGGAACAGGAAGACCAGAAATGTCCATACTTACTCCATTTATCACCAAATCAACACTTTTCTTAGCCACCTGCTTCACATTAGTATTATTGTTATTCTCTACATCCTTTGGTTTCCGTGGCTTCTTAGCCTTTGTTGTTGAACCAGGTTTTGAATTAGGCTTTCTCTTCTTAGTCTGAACAATCTCATCTTCCAATTTAACCGGATTCTCCTCAGTTTGATGATAATGCATTGATGAAGTTTCGGGAAAGACATTAACGAAGTTAGAAGAGGTAGTAACAGGTAAGATATTGAAGAACTTATCCTTATGTTGGTTAATCCAATTGTAGCTCATGTGGATAGGAGGAGTCTCAAGGTGATGATGATATGACCCGTTTGGTGGTCCGATCATTAGATTCGGGTCTCGGCCGGGTAAAAACGGTTTAGTGTTGTGATCAATGGTTGACATTAGTTGTAAACCGAGATTACCTTTAAATGTAGCAGCTGCTGGTTCATAGTAACCCCAATTGCGAAACCCATCGTCATCCATTTCAAAGATCTACAAAAAAAATTAACCACAGATTTTTAATAAAAAACAATCAGATATTTAGATCCAAATTCAGACAGAACAAAACAAATCAAACCTAAAAAGTTTCTCAAATCTCTGTCCGAAATACCTAAAAAATCTCTTGAATTCAGCAAAAATATGAACATATCTTATTATATAATCCAACAACAATAAAAACTCTGTAGGTAAATAGATCAGATCTTGGAAATACCCAGAAACAAAATTAAGGTCTTCATAGAAAACTCCGACATGTTTTAACATTTCTTCTTCAGACCCACATGCAGATTCATTAGATCTGGGGAAGCCAGAGCTAGATCTATGTAAACGTGACATGAATTAAAGCAGAACTCTTAACAGATTTGGAAAATAGAAAGCAGGGAACAGTACACACAAAGACCTATTATAAAATTTCGAAATGGGAGAGAGAGACATGGTTGGTGATGTTAGATTTTAAGATAGAAATGGATTAGGAGAGAGAAAACTTACATGATATAGGTTAAGTTAAACAACGACTCTTTAAAGGAATTTTTTGGCCTTTCTGGAGAGAGAAACCTGAGAGAGATTGGGGAAAGAGAAGCGATGATGAGAGAGGAGAGAGAATTTTTTATGAAGATAAAGAAAAGAAGAGATCTGACTAAAAGAAAGGGAATGATTTTATTTTAGTGGCAATAGAATAGAGAAGAAAACCCTAAAACTGTAACATTTCTATTATTAATTTTATTATCTTAACGCCTTTTTCTTTTTTCCGCTTACTTATGTTTGGTTCGTCTTGGAACACAACACAAATTGATGTAATAAGAAAATCCATATCAGAAAAAGACAAAACCTAAAAAACTCTCGTGTCTTTTAGACATCTTTTCAAAACCAGACGAGATAAATCTACTATAATATTAAAATTAAAATACAAATTTTCTATATATTACTATAGCCAGATACTATAAATTTTAAATTTGTATCTAAACAGAAAATTATATTTAATTAATTTTTATTTTTTGTTATTTATATTTCTAATTATAAAATAACCAAATAATATATATGAATTTTTATCGTATTTTTATCTACATATATTTTTTCTAAATATAAAATTATAATTAATATTTATATAAGTTTTTTTAAAATTTAAATATTCTGTAGAACTATTTTTAAAAATTTAAATTAACATATTTATTGCATATACTATCTTATTAAAATTGAAATACATTTTTTTGTGCATTTTCACATATCCAAACACATCAAATTTTATTTTTATATCCAAACAAATTTTTTTAATTTATACAATTATTTATTTTTATTTTAGCTCAACTAATAATCAAGATATTTCTAATGTCTAAGAAAATAAATATACAAAAAACTATATACCTATTTCTATTAAATATATAGATTATTAAGTATTATTAATAATATTAGTAATATTATTTTATATTTAATTATTGTTTTAATAAACATATAAGGAATTTTGAATATTAATTAATTAAATTGGATATTTAGTGTTTGAATTTCGTATTTATTGTTTACGATTTAAAATTTTAGTTTAGGGATTAAGATTTACGGTTGAGTATTTAGTGTTTGAGTTTATTATTTACTGTTTACGATTTATGCAATTTTTCAAAAATAGAATTTAAATTTTAGTTTAATTAAATTGTTATATGGTTATTTTATTTATCTAATATCAATTATATCATATTTATCTAATATTTTATATAATTAATATTTAATATAGTAAAAGTCTAAGTATATGTCATATAATTTGGTTTAAATTAAAATATTATACATATATTGAAATAATTAAATTTTATACATAAATAAATATTTAAATTATCAAAAATTCATACATAGAAAAATGTATTAAATTAGCTTTTTTATATATTTCACTCTATTTTTATTTTAATAATATAAAAGATACAAATAGTTATAAAATGAAAAATAATAACAACACATATATAAATAATTAATTAATATTAAATAATTGATCTGCTACTCTAATTATTGTTAGAAGTTAAATAAAAACAAACGAGGAAGACATCTTTTCCTGTAATTAAACCAAGTATTAAATCCTATTAAAAACTTTAAGAGAGATTTTATATTTTTTTAGATACAAAAGAAATCGAATAAAACAGATCAAAGGTGTTGCAGTCTATTACAATAAGTAAAATATATAGAAAAAAGGATACAATTAATTTTTAATTTCTGTAAACCCAAAATAAAGAGAGAAGAAGAGAGACAACTCCCCTAAAAACCTCTATTGAGAAGAGATGTTTTTTTCTATAAAGCAAATAATGTTAGACATTGTCTTCGTGTCTCTCTTCTTTCTAACAACCTATCTCTTTATCTTCTTTGTTCTATCAAAATTCGTAAGAAGGCAGGAGAAGAAAGAAACCAACGCAACTTAACAAGATTGGTGTAAAGACTTGTTACTCGCATTTGATCGACCGGTAAATGTGACGAACAAACAAGAGTGCTGCTCGGAAGCCAACTGTTCCAAGCATTAAGAAGAATCCATAGCAAATACAAGCCATGTATCCGAAGAAAAACGAGGTTTGCATAAAGCCAGACATGTCTGATCGGGCGTAGTAATAGTATAAGCAGTACGCGTAGATAAACAAACCGGTCGATCCACCGCATAAGAACGATCTGCAAATAGAAATTTACTAGAATCAGGCACCAGTTCCTTTTAAGATCAGAGAGTAATAACATATACTATGAATTTAACTAACCTCCACCACCATTGGTGATCTTCAGCAGCGAGTTGGAAGTAGGTCAAAGCAACGGTTATAAAGGCCGTGACGATTATGAGAATGATGAAGACAATGAAAAGAATGCTGTAGATAGTGTAGATCCGGTGACCCCATACACTAGCGAAAATGTAGTAAAGCTCGATGTAGATGGCACTAAAAGGAAGAAACCCAGCCATAGCCATCTGAGGAAGAGCACTTCTGTACCAAGGGAGTGGAGGAATCTCACGTGGATATTTAGTTGTACGGCATGGTGCTTGGAAATCAGCTTTGCTGTTTTTACCAGCGATGCCACCTAAGACGAGTAAAGGTGATGTGACTAGAGTCCATATAAGGACGATAACAACAATGGTTCCAAAGGGTAATGCGGCAGTTGCAGTGTAGGTGATGGCTACGGTGTTAAGGAAGCAAAAGGTTAGGAATAAAGGGCCACAGAAGAGACATCCTGTTAGTAACAAGTTTCTCACCTGTAATAAGGTGAAATAAAAATGACAAGTTGTTTAGTTCATGTGTAAGAATGATTTGACAAGTTTGATGTGTAAATATTTACCCAGCTTTTTCCTTCAAGTTGGTAGTAGAAAGAGGCAGATGTGTATCCGGCGATACCAGAAGTTAGAGCGTAAATGACAACTAAAGCGGTAAAGAGTGCTCCTCGGTTGTATGGATAGAACACTCCAACAAGTGCAAGCATAAAAATGAATATGGTGCTGATTGGAGTGGACAAAAGGAAAATGCTATGTTAGTTATAGTAAGAAGAAATGCAGATATGCACAGAAGTGTAAAATAGTCTTGATTTATGAGACTTACAGTGTGAATAACTGTGTACCACTACCAAGAGATGCAGCAAATAAAGAATTGTGTTTAGGGAACCGAAACACATCACCATTGATGTACTTCCATCCAGTTTCCTCTTGATCATCAGCAGCTTCCTCATCTTGAGCATACCTTTCAAGTGTAGGAAAAAAGTTCAGATGAGACAAGTGAGTGTAAATAGTCGCGAGTGAATGGAAACTTACTTCATGAAATCATTCTTGAGGACACGCATCAAGATAGTTGCAAGGAATCCAGTCAAAAGAAGGACAGTGACACAGGAGTTAATAATGGAGAACCAGTGGATTTCCAAGTGATGTGGAAGAGAAGATGACATAGAGTATTTCTCCATTCTTTTATCAAACGACGTCTCAGTTTCCTTCCACTTAACAGTGTACATAAACTCTGCATCAGCTTCCTTGTCCTCAGTGAGATCTACAAGTGAATGAGGATCCATCATGGAACTGATTTCGATCACACGGTCCTTGTTGTATAGAATCTCAAAATGGATATGCTTGTAGAGGAAATATTTGTATTCACTAGGATCAGATTTGAAATCCTTGTCAACCTTTCCTATGAATCCCCAGACAGGTAGATCATCATAGTACATCTGGAAGTAATAGTCCTTCTCAACAGCTTTTCGAAACTGTTTGACATCTTCTTTACTTAGCTTCTTCTTGCAGTATACCTCAGAATCTTTTTCATCTCTGAAGTTTAGCTTGTATGGAGCGCTAACAAGACGATCCCCATTCAAAACCTCACCAAGAGCTTCCTTCTTCTCTTTCACACCCTCTATAAACAAAAAAAACAATGGATCAGATCAAACATAATATCAAAACATACAAACATTATACCATGTTAGATAAACACCAAATCGAGAGACAATTTTAAATGTAAAAGGAAAAAAAAGCTTTGAGCTATTTCAGTTGCAGCCAAGTCCAATTTTATCAGTAAGCAAATGAAATGTTGAGTTAACACGAATCGTGTGATCAATATAATGCATATACCTGGGACACAGAAGGGAAGATCAAAATAACGATACGTCTCACTGTAATCACCATTGAACAACACCAAAGTCAGTATATAGTACCCAAATCTAAAACACATGAAAAATTCTAAAATGTTGTTAGTTCCTTCTTTCACTCTCTGGATTTTACATTACGTATTTTGTAGTGTACTCAAATATTCAATGTCTCGATTCAGGATTCATTATTAATGTGTACGATCAGTTTAGAATCAGATCTAGAAAACGAGTTGCAGAATCTGACGCAAGTAGAATAAGATATTGTGTTTACCTTGGATTGTGAAATGGACCGACCTTGTTGGCGTAGAGAGGAACGGTCTCTCCTTCTTTGTAACGGTGGTTAGAGGCGTCGGATCTTACATGACTGGCGCCGGTGAAGAGGATAGCTCCAACAAAAAGTAGCAGCGTCGTCGGTGTCATCATTTGTGTCAGATCTGACGATCTTAGTTTGTTTGTTTTTTTTTAAAATTTGAGAGAAGACAAAAATGGAGCTATTAACGAGATTATTTATATAACGGAGGACTTCAATCAAATTTAATCATTTTTTTCTGTTTTACTTTCCGGCGAATTTATTATTCTGCCAAACCTATTAAACTATATAAACGATATTACATGATTGGAGTATTATTTTTTTTGTTATTATATACAATGAGAATCTAATAATCAAGTTCCTTTGATTCTTTATGGTACGTGTGTTATAGTAATGCGTTTCCATGATCCCACGTTATGATGTAATCATAGAATCTGTAAACAATTTAAACTAAAACATTCAGTAATCAAACTAAACCATATACAACGTGCACCGTATTTGGATTCAAAAAAATAGGAACTAGGACGAGTTAAACTGAGCCCTAGGATTTATGAACGAAACTCGTATTGGGTTTTAATGGGCCTTTACTAACGGGCTTGTGATGTCGGTCGATAGTAATTATTAGACCGGCTTAATTTTGAAACGATTTGGGTCCATTATATCTCAGTTTATAATCCTTTATTGTTTATTCCTTATCATAACATAAACTTATTTTCTCGAGAAGACTCGGTCTTACTTATAAGATGACGTGGACAACGACTGACACAACAAAATAAAATGAAATAATAATTAAAAAAAAAACTCGATATTGTGGCATTTAATTAACTGTGTCTGTGCTTATATTTGATTCCAAGCCTCCAAATTGAAATTGTTTTTTGTCTCCTTTTCCTTTTTTGTTTTTAGGGTTTTGTTTTTAATAACCTCTTCCTCTGTTTCTCTCTGCTCTTCTTCTCAATTTCTCTCAAATAACTTCATTCATCAGGAAGATTATAGATTTCTTCTTCTCTCTGGATTACGAATTCCAAGTATATCAAACAAACGCATATCACTTGGGAATAAGTAGTAGCTGTGAGAGGCTGATTCATTCTCAATCTGGCTAGTGTTGAGTTAAAGCAATATGGAGGGAATTCAACATCCTATACCTCGCACTGTTGAAGAGGTCTTTAGTGACTTTCGTGGTCGTAGAACTGCTCTAATCAAAGCTCTCTCTACTGGTCAGCTACATATCTCTCTCTCTAAATCGAATCTAAGCTATTGTGTATGTAGAAATTTGATAGTTGTTTATTTATTGTTTTGTAGATGTTCAGAAGTTTTACAATCAGTGTGATCCTGGTGAGTTATTCATCAGCCTTTTGTGTTATGTACCTTTGTTTTGTATTTGCAACCTTTGTGATTCTTCTCTTCTTATATTTGCTTATGTAGAGAAAGACAATTTGTGTCTTTATGGACTTCCGAATGAGACATGGGAAGTTAATCTTCCTGTCGAAGAGGTTCCTCCTGAGCTTCCTGAACCTGCTTTAGGTATCAATTTTGCAAGAGATGGTATGCTTGAAAAAGACTGGATATCTTTGGTTGCTGTTCATAGTGATTCCTGGCTTATCTCTGTTGCTTTTTACTTTGGTGCTCGTTTTGGATTTGGTAAGAATGAAAGGTAAGATTTCTTCTCTGCTTCTGTGTTCTTTGTTCATTTGGCTTTTTATCACATAGTTTGGTAATGTTGCAATGATCATTATGGTGGTAGCTGCAATGTTCTAGCATTGTTTGTTGTTTGTTAGTGTTAATAGAACTCAATTGAATCTTGTTTCTGTGAAATAGAGAGAAGTGAACTCACAAGTGTTTTGAATCAGACCAAGTAGAATCAATTTTGTTTGAGCTATATAAAATTTGAGTTTTCATGTGAGCCTCTACTTCTTTTCTTGAATTCAATTTTGTTGAACAGTTACAGAACAGTGTTTGTTTTCTGATAATGTACAGTTTCACAGTTTTGTTGTTTTGTCTCTGAACTTATTGATTCTTTTTCAGGAAGAGGCTATTCCAGATGATAAATGATCTCCCAACCATTTTCGAGGTTGTAACTGGCAATACAAAGCAATCCAAGGATCTATCTGCTAACCACAACAGTAGCAAAAGCAAATCTAGCGGTGGCAAGGTAGAAGCTTCTCTTTTTCCCCTCAGTCTATTTATCTTTGTTGGGTTCTTATTTGTATTTACTCTTTTGTTTTCTCATGCAGCCTCGTCATTCAGAATCTCACACTAAGGCTTCAAAGATGTCCCCACCACCAAGAGAAGAAGAAGAAAGTGGAGATGAGGAGGAGGAGGATGATGATGATGATGAACAAGGTGCAGTTTGTGGTGCGTGTGGAGACAACCATGGAGGAGATGAGTTCTGGATATGTTGTGATGCTTGTGAGAAATGGTTCCATGGAAAATGCGTGAAGATCACACCTGCAAAAGCTGAACACATCAAACATTACAAATGCCCAAGTTGCACTACCAACAAGAAAATCAAAGCTTGAAGGTGAGATAATAACATTAGAAACTGTGAAAGAGAAGAAAGTTTTCATTGGTGAACAAAAAGACAGAACAAGTGTTTAGTTGTAAGAAGAAGAAGAAGAAGAAGCAAAAGGCTTTTGATTGCGTAGTTTTAATGGGATTGAAGCATCTTACAGTTAGTAGTAATCTCTCTCTCTCTCTCTCTCTCTCGTCTATTTTTGTTTTATTTTGCTGTTAATGTTAAAATGGTATGACTAATTTGTCTTATGTTTATGTGAAAATTCTGTCTTTAAGCACATTTTAAGTCTTAAAATTACCTGATGGTTCCATGCATTGCCTGATAAAAACTTTCATCAAGACATAAAGAGGAAAACGCAGGTACAAGTCAAAGCACGCCAAGAAAAACAGTAAAGCATACTCGGTTTTTGCAGAAACGTAATGAAGGAAAAGGTGTTGTTTCTCATAGCAGTGAGTAAAAAAAATAAAACTGAAGTAGGGAAGAACACTTTACTAATTCTCAAGTAATAAATGTGTTGATTCCAGATATAGAAGAGTTGGGTCCTAAAGTGTTTTGTTGCTTTCAAAGCTCATCTTCCTTCTGATAACTACAGCATAGCAGAAGCTTATAGGATACTGTTTGAAACCCATAGGACAATGAAGAATGTCTGTTCATCATTGCATGACCGTTGGATTTGTCTACAATAGACAACTATTTAAATATATCAAGATTATATATATATGCCATTACTGCTTGGACCATTACAAATCAAGTCACAACTCATAAGAGAGATGTGTCATATGTTGAAGAACAACAATCATTTGGATTCTCAAAGCCTCTCTTCTGCTACAGTAGTGTTGTATCAAACGTTCCAAAACCAACTAAGTCGGGGCTCAGGTGTCACCTTCTCATGTTTTCTCCAACTACTTACGAAAATATCCAACAAGAGATAGATAACAAAAATCATGAAGAAGGCAAAGGTAGCTGAGAGAAACACAATAACATTTGGTGAGATTACTGCCATTGCTAGTGCGTAAGAAATGCACAGAGATGCCCCAATCCAAAAGAACCATATTGCAAACAGACTACCTAATGGTATGAGACAAAACGTGTAGAATACAGCACAGCAGAAACCAACTGTGTTGGAAACCCAAAGAAGGATAAAGAACATATGTTTCATTACCACAGAGCCTGCATTTGCATCACCAGATTGGTGTATACCTCCAGGAGGCTGGAGAGCTGTCTGATAAGTTGCTGTTATAATTAATGCACATACAATCAAGAACACTCCACGAGCTTCATCTGAAGTCTTAGACCTTAGACGTCTCATGCCTATGGAGCAATATGTCATGAAAGTAATTGGTGATTTCAAAAACTCAGACCTTGCCTTTGATTTTGGCACTGAAGCTGCCTCTTTACACCCAGTTTTTAGAACAACTTGTTCCAAATCACTTGTGTTTTGCACTTGGCTTCTTAACTCTCCACTTGAAGCTCTCTGTCCCTGGCTTCTTAACTCTCCATTTGCAGCTCTCTGTCCCTGGCTTCTTAACTCTCCACCTACGGTTCTCTGTCCTTGGTTTCTTAAGATATCAAGGAAAGTTAAACCAGTACGGTTGACTTTGTTCCGCTGCACCAATCGACATTCTAGTAATAGTTTTACCACCTGATGATCATTCTTATATGCTGCAAGGTGCAAGGCCGTGTTATAGTCAAAATCTCTTTTATTAAGAACAGTGATCTCAATAGAGCTAGCATTTCTTTGACTCATTCTCTGGATCCATCCCGTAAGCACTTGAAGAACATCAAATCTATCATTCATCACAGCTAGATGCAGAGCATTTTGGCCATTCACGTTCACATCTTCAATACATTCAGGGGAAGTTAGAAGACACTCTGTTACAAGATCTGCGTTACCTCTTAACACTAGTGACAGGAACGGAGTGATACCATTTCTTCCTTTAACACGGGCAAGGCCATGATCAAGCCAAAGCATCCTGGAGACAAAGCCTATTTGATCATTTTCCACAGCTAGATGTAATGGACTGTACCCACTTGTGTTAAGCTTTCTTGCAAAAGAGGGCTTAAGATTGAGAATCTCAATAGCAAATTGTTTCTTCCCAAACACTGCAGCTATGTGTAGGGGAGTGTTCACAAATGGCACAGCATCAATGTTGTCAAGTATGTATGGATTCTCATTAATAAGAACATACAAGTCATCAGTGTTTCCAGTTTGAGCAGCTTGGTGAAGTCTCTGATCCATAGATAGAAAGTTTTAAGCAGAAACTCAATAATTAAGACAAGAGTTTATAGAATATTCTGAAACTATTTTTTCTGAGATATTTTTTTCTTTTTTTAGTGTGGCTTCGTAACACACATTATATATAATACATTCTTAAAACAAAATAAAGTGTCCAATGAAGCTTCGAAGCAAAAATCAGTGAATAAGTGAACCCCACACGGAAAGAGTTGACAAAACATGTCATGTTTACATCTGAGAAAAGACCTCAGAAATTACATAATAACTAGTACTTCCTCTAATTTGTCGTTTTAAGATTATTTTAAATATTAAGTGTTATTATAAGTTTTCAATGTAAATATTTGGTAAAAGTTACAATTCTATTTTTAAAGTTTTAATATAAAATATATTAACAAAAAAAATTTAAAATATAGGAAAATAAAATAAGAAAGAGTATTAAAAAACAAAAGAATGCAACTAACTTGAGAATTTTACCAGGAAACTTCAAAGCAAATTTCCAAGGAAAGAAAAAATTGGGACCTAACATGACAAGTGACAACCATATTTTAACATTGTAAATGCGAGATTTTAGTAAGTTAATTTACTTTTGAGTTTCGGTTTCTACCATCTAATTGGGTTTAAGATTCTAGATGTTTTAAGGTAAAAGGTTTTAACTTTTATATTGAATCAGTAATAGATAAAACTCACCGGGTTAAGGCTGACATCGGAGAGCGTACATACAATGACATTATCTCCCTTTGATTACCAAATCAACACAACAAATCATCCTTAGAAGCTTAGTGATCCACTGATAGGTCTTAGAGAACAAATTCACTGTGTGAATCCCTTCTCCGTTAGCTGCAAAAGCTGAGAACAAGGTGTTGTAAGAGACATAATCTCTTTCCTTCATTTCTTCAAACACACGTTTTGCTTCCCTAAGGTTTTTAACACCTTGCATACATGAAGATCAAAGACCTGTATCCTGGAACCTTAAGGTTGATTTGGTTCTTAAACATGTAATCTACAATCCAATCACCCAATATATATCACACATGTGTCCAATCAAAATACCTCCTTCCTCGGATTTTCCAAGTCCTTAAGCTTTGCAAAACCAGTAATCATCACTGTCCAAGAAACCACATCAATTTTATACTTGGTCATCATATTAGTATTTTCCTATTGCAAATACCTAGACATCATCACATTCCAATCAGTACACATCATCTGAGTAATTTGATCAAACACTTTGCGTGCACTCTACACTGATTCATGCTTCGCACAAACATATCAATTATTACATTCCATACATACAGGTCTTTAAAAATCCCAATTTCTCTACAATAGCTTGATACAAAACCCCGAATTTTCCAGCCGATTTGATCACATTAGGGAAAAAGAAAGCATCAGGCATAATATACCACAACGTGATCTATGTTCGTAGAGACGAAGAGCATCATTCGCCACCATATCCATCTACTAAAAGTATCTAAACATTGAATTAGCGACGAAGACATTGGAAAATGTCACCGAATTGAAAACGAGCCGTGCGTACTGCGTAGTAAGGCGACGCATGGAGGCTCGTGCAGCAACTAATTAAACGCGAAGCCCAGTAGCTTTGTCGATGTAGAGAGTTGAACACGACGAGCTAAGTATGGATTTGGTTTAACAGAGGGAATATTTGTTGTTTCATTTTTATGTGAATATATAATTGAGTTGGATCTTTGACCAACTAATTTTGAACTTGCTCATTTGGGCCCACTATATGGACATTAGGCCCATTAATATGTAATACGATTGAACTTTTCACATTAGTTGTGATTGTATATTTATTACATTCCGATTCTTCCTTATGACAAAAAAGATCATACATGATCAACCCAACCCAGATTAATCACTCGATTGTCTTGATTCCTCTTGGATATTGAATAATATTATGTACATGTTACATTATCCAATATAACAAAGACGCACGAGAACGCTTGCTAATAAATTTAGAAAACTAAATAATATGAAGGGAAACAAAAAAGCCTCGAAAACATACAAAATATTGGCATGTGCATTGTCACCATTAATTTGTTTTTGCGTATATGAATGATTATAATGCATTATTAAAAGAACACAAACTATAAGCAGCCAAAACCTTCTTCATATGCATATGTAATACATATGTGTATGTATATATATATATCAACGCTATCGTATAGAAACAAAAAAAAAGAGTGAAAAATGGATCACTACTGAATCAATTCAATGAGTATATATCATTGTTGTGGTTTGTAGGTTAGTTAAGATTAGGGGTATATATGATCATCATTTGGTATGTATGTTTTTGGCGTTTCATGGTGTCTATCTCTGATGGGGTCATGATATGACTATTTAAATATGATTAATTGACTTAGTTAACTAAAGCTACATATGTTTAGTACTTTTTCCGACAAACAAATTATTTGAAAATCCTCAAAACATGTCTAAAGACTAAGACTAATCAACAACCGATTTTATCATGAAACATTAATATGACTAATTATAGCAATATATATAATTAGCGTAAGAAAAACAAAGGTAATGAAAAGGCTTGTGATGTTTTATTCGTTTCTGGTCAACAAAGATAGAAGTACACTCTAAATGAAACCTTTTAATTCTAATGTAATTAAATGTATTATAATTTATAAAGTTTTATTTAATTAAATTAAGTTGAAACATTTAGTTGGTGTGAGGATGAGGCTCTGACAAGAGAGAAGAGAAAAGGAGAATCTCGAGCGTCACCGCTCTTTCCGACACTATTTTCACTTTTCACATTTCCTTTCGTGTCTTTTATTTATTTATTTAAATTAAATATATAAAATTAATAAAAAAAGAGGATTCAATTAACCGTGAATTTTTTGAATATCTCTCAACCATCTCTTTCTTCATATCTATCATCTCAGTCTTTGCTTTCGCTCTCTCATATCTCCTTCAGCTTCTTTAAGTGATTCATTGGTCTTCTTTCATAATCCTGATAACGCCGGTGGAAGTGAAGAAGTGGAAGAGTGATTCTTTTGTTGCCGGAGATATCCAGAATGTCGAGTATAAGAATATGGGATCCGAGTAAATTACATCTGAAGAAGGAACTAACTCAAATGAAGAAAGTTGCTAAAGGTTTACGCGATCCAGGAACCACTTCCTCTTGGAAATCTCCTCTTACTTCATCCAGATCCGTCGTTGAAACTGTGGAGCCACCGCCGCCACCGCCG
>KE158664.1:9043-19586 GCA_000411055.1 Leavenworthia alabamica | reverse complement strand
TTGGCCCAATCAAAGTTCATAATATTTTAACTAAGTAAAATAGTGTTCTTGATGCTAAGGAATGCAATCAAGAACATGCACACTAAGGGTATGGTCTCATTGAACTCTTCCCAGAAAACTAATGGGATAAATTTCAGGTTAGAGAAAAAGAGTGATATTCCTTAAACGACTTTAAAGTCTTCAACCAAGTGTAATGGTGAAGATCTGATTCAACGATGATGTTTTCAAGAGAGGTCATTGTGGCGATATGTTACTTGTAAGGCCTATATGACCATCTCCAAAATAAGCTCGGTCCTCTCGTCTATTCTTGTTGCAAATATATTTATCTTGACAGCTTGGACGATGAAATATGAAATCCTATGTCCTTCGTCCGAGCCAATCTAGCAAATTGTTGGTCATTGATGTATTCCTCGGTGTTTATAGTGCATTTATGGTCCATGCTGCAAGCTTCTCATTTATCCTGCAAGGTCTCTTGATAAACATCAGTAGAATAGTGGATTTCACATGGGTTCTGAAGACTTACCTTGCTTGAGTGAGCAAAACGCTGTTATGACACTATATGAGGTGTGTGGCTGGTATCACATAGAACATGCACTTCATACTCGGTCATTAGGTCTATGATTGCTTCGATAAACATGCTCTTGTCTTTGATCCTGGTCATTGTACCATTCTTGATGACTGGAACATTGGTTCTGCTTCTGGTGATTGGTTATTCTTGTCTCGTCAAAAGGGATTCATCTTGGATGGCCTCATCATGGGGCATCACATCCAACTTCAAAGATAATTTCAAAGATATGAAAGAATTAAACTGGGGCTTCTGTGAGGCTCTTCTTGAGGGCTTGGAAGTCATGTTCTTGGGCTTCTCCCCAAGCAAATGGCACATCTTTCTTGATCACAGCCGTGAGTAATGCTGAAATGGTGCTAAAATACCTCAAAAATTAGCATTAGAGGGTAGACAGTCCGTGGAAGCTTTAGAAATGTCCTATGCTAGTTGGTGTGGGCCATTCTTGAATAATTTTGATCTTTTCATCATCAACCTCTAAGTCCTCGTGATGACGCCATCCTGACTAATCCCTTAGAATGGCCAAGTGAACCACCAGTAACCAAGAGTAGAATTGAGGTTCCAGTTATGGCCAAGAATCCTATGCCCCAACACAAGGACAAGAGTCTATGCCTTCTGTTCATTAGTGATATCCAAGACCTAATGGCCGGCCATGACATGCATGTTCTATGCGATACCAACAATGCACCTACCATAGTGTCACAAGAGCATTTGGCTTGTTCAAATGAGGTAAGTATTCAAAACCAACATCATAACTACTATTCTAATGTTTTGGGTTGAGAGACTTTGCAGGTTTAACAAGTAGCATTCATCATGGATCATGGAACCACTAGACAGACTGTGGAGCACATTAAAAACCAACCCATTGCTGATTTGGCTCAAACCAAGGAGTTGGGATTGGTTATTCAACGACCAAACTGTCAAGACAGAGAAGTTAGCATCAAGAACGGATGTGAGGAACAAGCTCATTTTGGAGAATTTTATATAGGCCTTACAAGTCATCTCTCGGCAACATGGCCTCTCTTGAAGACATCATCGTTCAAAAAGGTCTTCACCATCACCATTGGTCGAGGGCCTCAAAGTCAGTATAAGAATGGCACTCTTTTTCTTCTAACCCGAGTTTTATCCCATTGGATTTCTGGGAGGAGTTTTTAATGAAACCATACCTTTTAGATTGCATGTTCTTGTTTACATTTCTTGAACCAAGAACAATAATTTATTTATTGAAAATATTATGAACTTTGATCTGAGCCAAAGTATTTGTTGAATTATCAATTAAATATTTTGGTCTAGTTGGTCCAAATTAATTTGGACCAAGTCTTCAAGATTTAACCAAGATTCACCCAACCTAATTCTCGGCCAAATCAACTATCTAAAGCCCAAGATTTATGAAGATTTAAGAAAATTTATTTAAGCCAATGACCCAATGAATCTACACTAAATCTCGGCCAAACGATATCAAGATCTTTTCCATTTTTATTTTTGGTTTAAACCCTTTTTGTCATAGTTCTTTTATTTCCATTTAGTTTATGTATTTTTACCATTTTTCTTTGTACTCTTTTGGGAAAGAGGATTGCTATATAAGGTGTCACATTCTTTGAGAATAACGGACATTTGTAAGATCAAAAAACACTATTGTTTAGACAAACCTTCTAGTCGAGTTTTTCCTAGAAAAACCCTAGTCACTTGTTCTTTGTGTGAGAACCCATAGAACTAACAAACCCTACACCGTATAAGAGATTTAACATACCTTTTTGTCGTGTATTCAATCCATCTTCAAACCCTATCTTAGACTTCGCAAGAGAGATATTTTTCCCAGCTTTTTGAGTCCCCATCCTATCCCTAAAACTTTTTATTTTAACCATCCATATTTGATTGAAAGAGAGAGCTTGTTGCCAGCTTTGAATCTAATCAATCTTTTTTTCTTCATTTTTATAAACCCTAGAAAAATACAAAAAAAAAGTCCTAACCCAAAAATCTATCAAAAACCCATAAAATTCACTTATATCTAGCCATCAAGAAACCCTAGTCACCACTGAGAAACCTAGCCATTGCCCGAGTACTTTCACTCATTGTCCGAGCAATTTTATCCGTAACCCGGTTACACCACCCACATCTGCCTACTCATCCGCACCTCCAGGCAACAGACACCAACTCCCGAGCAATACCATCTATTGTCTGGGTATTCATCATCCGGGCAACATCACCTCGGAACAAACAATAAAGCCTTAAAACACCAACGTGGTAGCACAAGAGGTCATTGATGTGTTCCTCGGCGTTTATAGTGCATTTACAGTCCATACTGCAAGCTACTCGTTTATCCTGCAAAGTATCTTGATCAACATCATTAGAATAGTGGATTTCATGTGGGTTCTGAAGACTTACCTTGTTTGAGCGAGCCAAATGCTCTGATGACACTATATGTGGTGTATGGCCGGTATCACATAGAACATGCAGTTCATGCTCGGTCATTAGGTCTTGGATTGCTTCGATAAACAAAAGGCGAAGGCTATTGCCCTTGTTCCTGGTCATTGGACCATTATTTATGACTGGAACATTGGTTCTGCGTCTGGTGACGGGTAGTTCTTGTTTCGGCATAGGAGAGTCATCTTGGATGGCCTCATAATGAGGCATCACATTCAGCTTCAAATATAATGTCAAAATTAGGTAAGGATAAAATTGGGGCCTCTGTGAGGCTCTTCTTGAGGGCTTGGAAGACATGTTCTTGGGCTTCTCCCCAAGAAAATGGCACTTCCTTCTTGATCACAGCCGTGAGTAGTGCTGCAATGGTACAAAAGTACCTCAGAAATCGGTGTTAGAGGGTAGCCAGTTCGTGGGAGCTTCAGAAATGTCCTATGCTAGTTAGTGTGGGCCATTCTTAAATAGTTTTGATATTTTCATCATCAACCTTTAATCCCTTGGAACAAACAACAAAGCCCAAAAACACCAACATGGTAGAACAAAAGGTGCACTTCTTGAGGTTAGCATAGAGAGCTTCCTTTAGTAGGGCTTCTTACCTTCTCAAGGTGCGTTAGATGTTGATCAAAAGTTTTGCTGCAAATCAAAATATCATCATAATAAACAAAAACAAACTTACTGATGTAGTTCCTTAGAACTTGATTCATGAGCCACATTAATGTGCTTGGAGTGTTGGTGAGACCTAATGACATCACCATCTGTATTGCCATTCGGTATGGTGACGCCATTCTAACAAAACAAGGGTGTGGTATGAATGGATGCTGATTCCATTCTGTCTCACCATCCATTCATACAACCCTTGTTTTGTTTTGATGGTTCTCTTCGATTCATCTCCTTTTCTCAGTCTTACCTGGTGGTAGCAACTCTTGAGGTCTACCTTAGAAAAGATGGACGCTCTGCTATATTCATCAAGCATGTCATCTAGCCGAGTAATGGGGTGTCGGTACTTGATGGTGATATTGTTGATGTCCTAACATTCTACCCACATTCTCCATGTCAGATCATTCTTGGGTACTAATAGGACCAGTACCATATATGAGATAAGACTCTCCCAGATCTATACCGTGCCCATGAGGTATTAAACTTGTGCTTCTAGTTCCTTAGTTTCCTCGGGATTCATTAGGTAGGATCGCCGGTTTTGCAGAGCTGCGCACTCTGGGAACAACGTTGATCTTGTGCTCGATGCCCCAGATGGGTGGTAATCTGGGTGAAATGTCTTATGGGAGCACATCTTGGAATTTCTCCATAACAGAGGTGACTTTTCGGGGGAGTTCCTCACATGTAAAACTAGAACCTAATGTCTCCTTGAAGACCATTACTTGCATGGTAAAAGAAGATGAGATCATATTTTTAGAAACCTTATTGGACATGAAAAGGTTAGTTTTTACATGGTCCTCCTTGGTCATCTTAGTTTTTATTTCATGCACTTGTTATGGGCTGAGAGGAACTAGGTTATACTTGTGCTTGTCGTATATGAAGGAGAAGTAGTTGGTCCAGCCATCATGGGTGACTTCCCAGGAAAAATACCATGGTCTCACGAGCAAATGGTTGCCGTCTTGCATGGGAACCATGTCACATTTAACCTAGTATTGGTACTTACCAATTTTAAAGGAGATAGTGACTTGCTTGGCAATCAGCTTGGTCGTTGAACCACCTTAGTCGATATGGCTTCAAGTGCTTGGTGGTGTTGGGTCCGAGCTTTTGCACCATGTACCTACTGGCCGCATTAGTACAAGATCCACCGTCTATAATTAGATTATATACCTTACCATTGATGGCACGGGTGTGGAAATGTTTCTCCGGTTGGGCAGTTTATTCCGGATTGACTAGGTCAATAAGGGCACACAAAGTGATGAGGAGACCTCCAAAATCCGGATACTGTGTGCTCTTGTATACTTCTTTGAATTCTTTGTCTATTGTTGTGAGACTCATATTCGTTACTGGGTAATAGGATCCCGTTCATAATGCCCTTTATCTTGGAATTTGAAGTAAATTATGTTTTCGGCCCATTGGGCGGAGGTAGTTGTACCTTTCTGGAACCGACTATCTTTGGCCAGCTTAATGCTACGTGGCTGGAATCTTGGTCCTGATTCCAACGGTTTTGATTGATTAGAAAAAGTAGGTTTGCTTACCGTGGGTTTTCTCTAAGGTTGCTTTGGTTTTTTTTTCTAGAGGTGGCAGCTACTTTCTCCTTCATGTGTCTCTTGGCTTGGATGGCCAAGTGTATAACCTCATGCATTTGGTGTTACGGCTGCATTTTAACCTTTCTGGCTATCCGTCTTTATAGTCCATCAACAAACTGAGCCATGATGGACTGTTCCAAATCATTGATGCCAAGCCTTGCCCTTAAGTTATCAAACTCATCAATGTATTCGTCAACCGACTTGGTGGCTTGGACTAGCTTGTGGAACTTTTCTTGTAGTCTTGGTGATAATAGGTGAACATACCGTCGGCTTAATGCTTCCTTCATTTCATTCCAACTTTGGATATGACCATACATGTAACATCCATGTCCGGTAAACAGATAGCGGGTGACGTAATGACAAGTCGGACCAAGAGCATTGGAAGTTGGACAGACTAATAATGTGTTCGGGAGGATCTCGTGAGGTTCTCGTGGTGTAAAGTTTTTGGGAACTTGTAAGATGAGATCACCCAGTCGAGTGACATGAACCAGACCAGCCAGGCCAAGGTGGTAGCCGGAATGGTGGGGTGAAGTACCGCCCGACCGGTATGGTGGTTTAAAAGTTTTGGGCCTAAATCCCAATGTATTGGCCGACTAAAGAGATCAAAGGTTGCTTCTTCTCTGTCTTTTTCACAAAGAAACAATACGATTCTCCCCTGAAACCAACAAAAAGAAGAGGAAGATGGATAGAGGTGATTTTCACAAAAATTGAAATTGGTGAAGTTGGAAGCAAAGAGTAGTTGTAACATCTTAAGAAAGTTGGGGTAAGCTTGGAATCCTTTTCTCTAGATGGTTCAATGGTTATTCCATGGTGTTAGTAGAATCAATAGAGATGTTTTGTGTAAGGTAAGAATCATGGGATTTCTTAGGTTAAAAACAAGGATTCAAACTATCCAAGGTATTAAAGGTAATTTCTATTTCTTATTCATGCTTTTAAGTTGATATAAGTATGAGAAGGAGGTGGATGTAAAAGATGGAGGAGAAATCTCCATGGTTAGCCAAGGTTTGACATGGCGGGTGGGATGGCATGGCTTGACCGAGTGAAGTAGTGACCAGGCGGTGTGGCTTTTCCTATGTGGTCACCCAGTCGGGTGAGATATGGTGGACTGACAGAACCTTTGCGTACTATCACCAGTTCGGGTGGATAGCATAGACTGTCCAGGCGTGAGTGAAAGGGATAGCATGGTCGGGTGACATACTTGGACCGGACAAATTGTGTGAAGGCCAATAGATCACCCGGTCAGATCAAGAGCCAAGGACCGGTCAGGTGATTTATGTCTGAAGCCCTGCTGTGATTTGCACCTCCAGGTAGGGTTCGTCCACCTGACCTGGTAGGTTTCACTGTGGCTTGGTTTATGACATCTTCTAAGTAGGAGGAGATTCTTATCACGTGTGTTCCATCGATGTACAACTATCCGAAGTGAGTGCAGGACTGTGGTTAGTAGAGATCGCGGTTCAACTTTGGATAATGGTCGATGTGTAATGTTGTTGTATGGGTCACTAAGACACATTTAGTATTGCATGATGATATGCTGTTGTGTTGAACCGGTATGCGTTATCGTTTGTCTAGTTATTATAGTGCACTATGCATTGAATTGATACACATTGAGTTGTTATGCATTGATGTGATATTCATTGAATTTATATTCCTTGCATTTACATGGACTGAATGATTGCCTATGTTGTATTATTGTTGTGGTTTAAATACATTGCATATCATGTTATTATCTGAGGTTGGCCGAATCCTGTAGCGGAACGGGTAGACAGGAGGATCACCTCACTCAGTATTGTGATATATTGACACATCTCTTTTGGTACTGGTAAAGAGAAGTGGAGGAATGGGGTTCGTGGACCTAGGGGCTGAGCATAGGGAGATGATATATGGGTAGTGACGTTGTAGTGTTGTCGAGACAAGTAGTCTCTTGTTAGTTATGTACATCTATGTTTTTTTTGTATATATATGTATGTATTTGTTTAGGTGTCATATAGGTTTTATATTATGAAATAAAAGTTTTTGAAAACTCATATCGAGTCGTACCACGAGGAATGGTTGTGTCAGTTTAGTACCAAAGCAGAGTTGGTTCTAGAAAAATCCGCTGTAGTGGTTAGGTATGTCATTTCCTCAACCTAGTGAATTGGGTTCCACGGTAAGTCTCTAATTGTGTGTGCGTTACTAACATAGGGAAGTTAGTAACTTGACTTTTCACTATTCTTATGTCACTATTCTTAATCATTATTACATACCACAAAAGTTGAGTTACTAACTTCCCTATGTTAGTAATGCACACAAAATTGGAGACTTATCATTTAACCCAATCTACTAGGCTTAGAAGATGACATACCTAATCACTACATCGGATTGTCCTAGAAACAACTGCACTCTGATAACAAATTCACACAACCACTCCTCGTGGTACGACTAGATATGAGTTTTCAAAACTTTTTATACATAATAGAAAACATATATGACACCCCAACAATTACATACATATATATACAAAACAACATAGATGTATACAACTGACAAGGGATTACTTGTCCCGACAAAACTACAACGCTACAATCCGTATGTCATCTCTTTATGCTCTGCCCTTGTATCCATGAGCTCCATGCCTCCGTTTCTCTTTACCTGCACCAAAAGAGATGCGTCAATATATCACAATACTGAGAGAGGCGATCTTCTCATATACCAGTTCCGCTACAGGATCCGGCCAACCTTGGATAAAAACTTAATATGCAATGTATTTAAACCACAACAATAATACACCATACGCAATCACTAAGTCCATGTCAATGCAAGGTATACAAATTCAATGCATATCACATCAATGCATAACAACTCAGTTTGTATCAATTCAAAGAATAGTGCACTATGACAACAAGATAACCAATAACCCATATTGGTTATATACAACAACATATCATCAAGCAATACAAAATGTGTTTATGTGACACATACCAAAGTCAAACCGCAATCCCTACTAACTACGGTCCAAAGTCAAACCGCAATCCCTACTAACTACGGTTCCGCACTCACCTCGGGTATTCATACGTCATTGGAACACATGTGACAAGAACTCCTCCTATTGTCCTGTAAGGACCAAAGGCAAACTACTTAGAACATGTCTTAAAACCAAGCGAAAGGGCAACCTACTCGGTTGGATAAACCACCCTTAACTGACTGGTTCAACGCACGGCCTAAGCACCTTAGACACACATAACCCAACCAGTCCTTGGCTCTTCATCTGACTGGGTGATCTCTCGGCCTTCACACAACTTGGCCAGTCCAAGCATGTTAGCCGACCGTGCTATCCTTTTCACTCATGCCTGGCCAGTCTATGCTATCCACACGACCGGGTGATAGTCCGCAAAGGTTACCCGGTCAGTCAACCATATCTTACTTGACCGGGTGACCACATAGGACAAACCACACCGCCTTGTTCACCACTCCACTCAGTCAGGCCATGACATCCCACCCGACTGTCCATGTCAAACCTTTGCTAAACATGGTGATTTCTCCTCGAACTTTGCCATCCACCTCTTTATCATACGTATATCAACTTATAAGCATGAATAATGAATAGAAACTACCTCTAATACCTTGGATAACTTGAATCCTTGTCTTTATCCTAAGAAATCCCTTGATTCTTACCTTACACTAAACATCTCTGTTAGTTGTACTAACTCCATGGAATAACCATTAAAACATCTAGAGAAAAGTATTCCAAGCTTACCCTAACTTCCTTAAGATGTTACAACTACTCTTTGCTTCCAACTTCACCAATGTTTGTGAGAATCACCTTTTTCCCTCTTCCTCTTCTTTTTGTTGGTTTCAGGGGGAGAAGAGTATGATTTCTTTCTGACAAATACAGAGAAGAAGCAACCTTTGATCTCTTTAGTCAGTCAATACATTGTTATTTAGGCCCAAAACCATTAAACCACCATACCGGTCGGGCGTACTTCACCCAAAACCATTATTTTTGCCTGGCTGGTCTGGTTCATGTCACTCGACCAGGTGACCTCATCTGACAGGTTCCGACAACTTTACACCCTAGGCACCTCCGAGATCCTCCCAAATGCATCATTAGTCTGCCTGACTTCCAATCCTCTTGGCCCGACTTGTCATTACGTCACCCTCTATCTGTTTCCCGGACACGGATGTTACAATTATCCCCCACCTATTAGGATTCTTCCTCGAATCTCTTAGCCACTTCACTTCTAGTGGCTGCGCATCTTGATATTCCATCAATGTAAGTGTCCTAACATATCCGTCCCGCATGGTCTATACAACAGATGGTCTCTTATCCATCCGTAGACAATCTCATACTACTTCTTATGGAATACACGACCTTTGTAACAACATCTCTAGATCTAGAAGTCAATCTAGTCAACTCAATCCATAGATATGCTAGATCCTGTCTATCTATTCGGTTAGCGTCTATCTTATCCGACCACTAATCACACCATGGGTAACCATCATTTCCAAATATCTCGATCATCAAGAGTATATCCCATGCATGTCCAACATGGTCCCACATTTATACCAGTCCATCTTCTAGAGTTCAATAACTCGAGTCAACCTATTGAGTAACTAGATGGATGTTTCCTAGCCCATCCTGCCTTCTATCCAGATTGCCACCCAGCTCATCCTACGACTTGGCTCATCTACTAACAATGAACCATAATACTCGGATATTCTCCTGGCTCATTGTCACCCGACTCAACATCATATAATGCCATTTACTCCCTGGCACGGTCTATTTAGAACGCTCTTGTGGTTTGGGTCATCCAGTGTCCTTCTTCCAGATAATCTACAATCTCTTCATCAGTGTCCATTGGGTTTGTTTCCGCTTCATCCTCAGACTCATACTCTCCATTGTCACAGATAACCATGACCCTCTGGTTGGGACACTCCCTAGCATAGTGTCCTTTGCCCTGACACTTGAAACAAGTGATATCTCTAGCTCTAGTAGGAGGGTTAGTAGTCTTACCTGGTTCAGTCCTAGGGACTGTTTTTGAAGCTTCCGGGTAAGTCTTCTTGAACTTGTTCTCAGTCTCTATGGCCTTGCCCTTGTCAATGGGCTTCTGTGAAGGATTCCTGGAAGGTCTACTCCTGCTTGTTTGAGCAACCTTCCTCTTGATATGCTGCTCGACCTGAATTGCAAGGTGGAGTAAGACTTCCATATAATGGTAAGACTGTCTTTCAACTTTCCTAGCAATCCGGTCAGTTAAACCATCTAGGAATTGCGCCATGAGTGTCTCCTCAGATTCCTCAGTGCCAATCCTATTCTTGAGCATCTCAAACTCCTCAAAATACTCTT
>ASXC01015441.1:0-24776 GCA_000411055.1 Leavenworthia alabamica | reverse complement strand
ATTTAATTCTAAAATATTTTACATAATATTTATCAATAAAATTTAGTTACATATAATAAATTTAGGCTTAAATTAAATGTTGGATATAATAATAAAAATTTTAATATAAATATTAGATATTTTAGACTTAAATTAAAATTTAATGTTTTTAAAAAATATATAAAATATGTAAGTTAAATAACAAAAATTTGAAATATTTGAAACAAACTTTTATCAATAAATTTTAAAAAATATTTGTAAAACTCAAAGTGTATTTTATAAAACTATTGTAAAACTAAAAATATAATTATATAAAAATATAATTAATGTAATTAAAAATTAATATATTTTAAATTTAATTTAAAATTACGTTTTAAACTGATATATTAAACCTCAATTTTACTTTGACTATCAAATAAAACATGAACTTTGCGTTGACAAGCCAAATTATACATGCCGTTAGTTTTAATTAACACCGTTAACTTTTCTGTTAGTTTAAACTAACGTATGTACAATTTAGCAAAATCAACGTAAAATTCATATTTTATTTGATAGTCAAAAGGAAGTTGAGGTTTAACATGACATATTGAAAGTTCATGTATTTTACTTCCACTTTTGTAAAGTTTATGGTTTAAATTGCCGTTTTCCCTATTGAATTTAGTTATCTATTCAATAGAATTATTAATTGATTTAAGTGATAAATCAGATTGAGTTTTTGCCTTATCTAAGATCTGTTTAAGTCAAGTAGGTGTTATGCTATCTTCGAGGTAGCTAGTATTTTAGAAATATGTTTTTTTCTTTAATGTAAAAAATGTTTTGAAGTTAAGATTATTTTTGAGAAAAAACTCCTCCTGACTAATCTATTTATAAGTAAAAATTGATTTTAATTTTTTTTCAAATTGAATTGTTCAAAAAGTTTTAGCTGATTTTGTGTGAGCATTTCCAAGATTTTTTAGGTAAATATTTGTAAATTTTAGTTTTCAAAGTAAATACTGTTAGATTTTGTTGTTAGTTTTATATAAAATAATATAGATTTATTTATTTATTTTAAGTTAAAACTGTTTATTATTTTTTCCTGATTTTGTGTGATTATTATTAACATTTTCAACTTAATAGTTTTTTTTTAAAACTGAATTTTAGCAATTGTTGTTAGATTTTTTCATTTGTTTTGTAAAAATTAATAATTATTTATTTCAAATAAAATCTGAGATATATATTAAATTTTTTTTATCAAATTTTCATCTAGTTCATCTTATTCATTTCTTATTTTAGAGATGAATAATTTTCAACTAAAATAACATATTATTCAGCTTCCAAAAAACTAGTTGAAAAATGGATAAACACTAAATTTATGTCAAATGGTAAAATTTTGGTTAAAAAGAGTTGAAATACATGATCTACTCATTCATCCTTTTAAAATATGTCTACCAGCTAGAGCATTTGACGGTAGAAAATAAAGTTTTGTGAATCTCTCTCTAAAACATGAATTTTTTTAAAGTTTTTCTTTGTTTTATAGATTTTATTTACTTTTTAAATTGCTAGAAGTCAATTTTTTTTTGTTAAATCTAATGATAGATAATAATTACATGAATTGTTATTAAATTCTAAAATTATTTAATATGTAAAATTTATTTAATTGCTGAATTTTTAAAATGTTGAAATTCTAATAGGTATGAAATTGATATATTATGTAGTAATTGTTCAAATAAAAATAGGTGTGGCTATTTTAAACTCTTTTTTTGTCTACTAATTTTATTAATTTGGATATGATATAAGTGAACATAATATAAGCTCAACTTGTAATATATATTTCCACAGTGCAAACTTTTTTTGTCAGCTAAGTTTGCATCGTGGAAAACTTAGCTGACGATGCAAACTTTTTTTTTCTCTTTTCAACTTTCTACGAGATCTGAACAACTGGGATTAGAAATAAAATTACAATTGAAGATAAAAACGCCATACAAAATTTTTATATCGAGAACGACAACATAGAAAAACTATAGACCATAACTTAAGAAAATAACAAAACCAACACTTGGTCGGAAAAAAATCTAACAGACAGTTGGAAATAAAAACGACAATATAAGCCAGAAAGTAAGCTAACAACCTAGACTGTAAATTAGTCGAGACAAACCCGGAAAAAATCAGACCTAAATGTTTTAAAAAAAAGAAAAAACTCTAATTTTGGTTTACCGGAAAAAATCATCGAAAATTTTTTAAAAAAATTCGACGATAACCAACAATCCGCTCTTCTTAGCCGTTAGTAAAAGTTTTTATAAGTATAAATCACGAAATAGATGTAGAAGAGAATGTTGGTTAGAGCCTTACAAAGGATAACATTAGCAATGTAATTGATGAGATATTGATTGATTATCCTGCTATAAATAAAGTGTTCACAATACACGACGATACATTTGTCACTTTAGGATTATGTAAAATTATAAACATAACTCTAACCAGATGGTACAAGTAAGGGTTTTCTGATAAAAAAATATTCATCTTTTTATTTTTTGCAAATCAACCCTCACACAAAATTTGTGCAAATCAATCTTACAAACTCAAAAAAATCCCGCAATATAGTCCACGTGTATATCGTCGACTTGTCACCGTTTTCTTCCGTAAAAAAATTAACGGAAACAACACAACGACGTCGTTTCGATACGAGAGTTAATTTGCAAAAATAAAAAATTTTGATGGTTATTTTGTATAAAATTAAAAAAATAATAATTAAAAAGTTACTTTTTATTTCAAAACTCTTTAAAAATATTATTTATATAATTTATGTGCTTATATCATTAATGTTAATTAAAATTACTTATAATTAAATTATTTATCTTTTTTGTATATGCTAAACAAGCATATCTTTGAAAATATCAAAAGAATTTTATTTTTATTATATATTGATAGTAAAAATAACATAAACAACAGAACAATAAAAATGTTTGATTAACATATACAAAAAAGATAAATAATTTGGTTATAAATAATTTTAATTAATACAATGATATAATTATAAACACATAAACTATATAAATAATATTTTTAAAGAGTTTTAAAATAAACATACTTATAAATTTTTTTTTTTAACTTTATGCAAAACAACCACTAAAATTTTTATTTTTATAAATTAATCCTCGTATCAAAACGACGTCGTTTTGTTATTTCCGTTAATTTTTTGACGGATCAAAATGGTGATACGTCGACTATATACGCGTGAGTTATATTGCGGAGTTCTTTGGAATTCATAAGATTAAATTGCATAAATTTTGTGTAAAGATTGATTTTGTTTTAAAAAAAATGGATGTTTGTTTTGCAGGTAGAATTTTGGCCTAACTGTTAACAATTGATGATGTAATATATATTGTCGGAAATAAAACTCTAACCGGATTAAACCATTTCCTGGAATTACTTAATTATTTAAATTTATAATTACGACTGAATCGAAGAAGCTTAGATATCATCGAAGGATCTCTCACTTAGTTTCCTCCATCAATGGCGACTCTTTCTTCTACCTCTCTCTATCTTTCTAGGAACTCTCAACAACTCTTTCCGTCTTCTGGTAAAGCTATTCAATCTCTCCACCATAGCAATAGACTCTTATATCTCACTAACTCAAACTTCCCCAGTTTGATTTTGTATATGAAGATCTAAGTTACTATTGTGGATACTGTCTTTTGATTTTGCTGATTCATTATAAATTGAAGAGCATTTAGCTGAGAATAAGAGTTTATTGAGAAGATGTGAATATCTGAATTCTTTTTTTTTTTCTGAATACACAATTTTAGTGTTTGCTCTTTAGCATAGTTTAGAGATCTCTTGAGGCGTATTCATGGTTTTGATTCTCATTTGTTTTTTGTTTTGGATATAACAAAATCATATGATAACAATTGATGATTTTTTTTAATATATGATTCTCTCTTTGGTTTTACTGATTCATTATCACAAGTTATGTGAGTTACAAAATTTAGAATTTTGAAAAGCTTTAAAGCTGAGATGAGAGTTTATTGAATAGATAAAAGTTTGAAACTTTTTGTTTCTGAATCCATTTCTTTTGTGTTAAGATCTCTTGAATCATATCCATGTTTCTCTCTATCACTTTCTCAAGTAGCTGATCTTTGTTTGTTCTTAATGCTAGGCTTTTCTCCAAAGCCAACTGCAAATTGTGTTAATGTTTCTTTTGGATTGAATCACTCCAACAAATTGTATCTTTCTGCTCATAGAAGCAAAAAGATCTTAACCATTCAATCAGCATACAGGTAATACAGTTGTTCATCTTCTCCATTTTAAATCAGTTTGTTGCATTTCTTGTAAATCTATAATGTTTTCTGAACAATTCGATAGAGAGTGTAGATGTTTCGACTAATAAGATTTCATTTACTTTACTTTATGTTTACACAGACAGTTTCCAATGTCTAATAGTATCAAATCTTGCAGAGATGATGATGGTTCAGGGAGTACAGGGCTTTTTGTTGGAGGGTTTATTTTGGGTGGACTCATAGTTGGTGCACTCGGGTGTGTATACGCACCACAGGTAATATAGTTGTTCAGTATTCATTACTCTAAACCTCTCTGTGGCTAAGATTCTTCAATATGTGTTGTGATGTTACTTTTGTGAACTATATCAGATCAGCAAAGCTATAGCTGGAGCAGACCGTAAAGATCTCATGAGGAAATTACCTAAATTCATATATGATGAGGAGAAAGCTTTGGAGGTGAGATGTAATAGATCTTTCAATTTGTTTTGGTTAGCTTTATTAACAATCTTGTGGTACTGTTAATGTAGAAAACAAGGAAGGTACTGGCTGAGAAGATTGCTCAGCTTAACTCTGCTATTGACGATGTCTCCTCTCAGCTCAAATCCGAAGAAGATACTCAAAACGGTGCAGCTTTAAGCACCGATGAAGTCACGACTACAGCCTGAAAAAATCTGGTTTTCTTAGAAAGATGAATCACTTATTATGACACTAAATAATTGTTTGTTGTACAACTTATCATCTATCTATTCAAGTCACTACTCACTACCTTCTTCTCTGTTTATTATCGAAACCGTCGAAAGAGCGAAAAATATGACATGGTAACAAATAAATAAAGGACTTGAAGAGACCTGTGATGACTATTATTTCAATGGCTTACATAATCTTATCCTCATTGGATTCTTACTTACATAATAACCACATGTTTCTATGTTTCACTTTGAACCATAGATTCCTTTTGATCAAAATCAAAGGGTGTACGTTAAGTATGTATATATACCAATGCTCAAAACCTGATCAGTAGTATTCTTCTTAGCTTATTCTTTTGCAGCTATGGCCACACATGCAGCTCTCGCCATCTCAAGAATCCAAGTTAACCCGAGGCTGCAGTCTAGGAGAACCATTCACTCTTTCCCTGCTCAATGCTCTTCCAAGGTAAGTAGTTCCTATATGGTGTGTATATATGTGTTTGTGGTTTAAGGTTTGTTTGATCTGTTTCTCTTGTTACTTACTGGATAGAGGCTAGAAGTGGCTGAGTTCTCTGGCTTACGAGTCAGCAGCAATGGTAAGGAAGCATCTTTCTTTGATGCCATAGCTGCTCAAATAACCCCAAAGGTGACTTGATTTTGAATAACTGGATCAATAACTGTATTTTTATATATCAATAACTGTATTGTAACATCTAGGCTGTGACAACATCAACTCCTGTTAGAGGAGAGACAGTGGCGAAACTCAAGGTTGCGATTAACGGGTTTGGAAGGATTGGTAGGAACTTTCTCCGGTGTTGGCACGGCCGCAAGGATTCTCCTCTTGAAGTTGTTGTGGTTAATGACAGTGGTGGTGTCAAGAATGTAAGTTCTATGTTAACTTTGGTTGTGATCTCTCATCTGGAAGACAGTTTTTAACATTGATGAAAATCTCAGGCTTCACATTTACTTAAGTATGATTCCATGCTTGGAACATTCAAGGCCGAAGTGAAAATTGTAGACAATGAAACTATCAGTGTTGATGGTAAACTCATCAAAGTAGTCTCTAACAGAGACCCTCTTAAGCTACCATGGGCTGAACTCGGTATTGACATTGTTATTGAGGTAATGTTCTATTCTATATAATGGCGAATCACGAAAAAAAATTGATTGATAGATAATGATATATGTAGGGAACAGGAGTGTTTGTTGATGGACCAGGAGCAGGGAAACATATCCAAGCCGGAGCCTCGAAAGTGATCATCACTGCGCCGGCTAAAGGTGCTGATATACCTACTTATGTTGTTGGAGTTAATGAGCAAGACTATGGTCATGATGTTGCTAACATCATTAGGTCAGTTTAAAAGTTAAACAACTCTCATTAATATAAGAATTAGTTTTCGAGTATTGATAATGTTTCATTTTTGGTTTGGCTTGACAGTAATGCATCTTGCACTACTAATTGTTTGGCTCCCTTTGCTAAAGTCTTGGATGAAGAATTTGGTACATTGCTTTTTGTTTCTTTACTTAATGTTTAAAATGATTTGTATAGCTTATACATGAAATAAATTACAGGAATCATTAAGGGGACAATGACAACCACACACTCTTACACCGGAGACCAAGTAATATACTTACTCCTTCCGGTTTTGATTCAGTTTGATTTCGGTTTTGATTCAGTTTGGTTTCGGTTTTGATGATATCGACTTTAAAGTTATACATTATGTTGGGTATGTATTTGGTGTCGGTTTTTCGAATGCAAAAAAGATATTTTAGGTTTTATCTTAGACTGAACACTCCTATTGAAATGATACTATAATTTGCAGAATACATCGACCCAAACAATACTAACATATATATATTTGAAATGTTTCAGAGGCTTTTAGATGCATCACACAGAGATCTAAGGCGTGCAAGAGCAGCAGCATTAAACATAGTACCTACAAGTACAGGTGCAGCCAAGGCAGTGTCATTAGTACTACCACAGCTAAAGGGTAAACTCAATGGTATTGCACTCCGAGTACCAACCCCAAATGTCTCAGTGGTTGACCTTGTAGTCAACGTTGAGAGAAAGGTATAACAGCAGATGATGTTAACGAAGCCTTCCGAAAAGCCGCGAATGGACCAATGAAAGGCATTTTAGATGTTTGTGATGAGCCTCTTGTCTCAGTTGACTTCAGGTGTTCTGATGTTTCAACTTCTATTGACTCTTCACTCACAATGGTTATGGGTGATGATATGGTTAAGGTGGTTGCTTGGTATGACAATGAATGGGGTTATAGGTGAGATACTATAACATATTATATGGTTTTATATATTATAACATATGGTTTTTTTTGTTTAACTTAGTGTTTGGGTTTGTTGTATTTAGTCAAAGAGTTGTGGATTTGGCTCATTTAGTCGCGGCAAAGTGGCCGGGTGAGGCTGTTGGTGGAAGTGGTGACCCTTTGGAAGATTTCTGCAAGACAAATCCAGCTGTTAAGGAATGCAAAGTCTATGAATGAAACTTTGATTACATTCTTTTTCACCAAACCATACCTTTCTCAATAATTTGGTTTATATAAGACATACCTTATTCCCCTCTTTCTCAGACTCTTGTTTTTTTCTTCTTTTTCAGTATTATAAGGAACAGTACTCTCTACCAATACCAAAAGGCAATGATGCAAATATGTTTTGCGTACTATGTTTTATTAGGTCAATTCGTGATTCTGTTCGCTTCGTTTGAATATTTAATTTTTTTTATTCGAAAACGGACTAACCGAATATTCGGACAATTAATTATTCGCTAAATTTAAACTATTCGCTAATATTAAGTTCTTTTTTTTAATATTTTTAAAGTAATTATAAAATTTAAAAAATAGATTGTATAAAAAATATCTTAAATATCACTATTTTATTTAAAAATACATATTGTATTTTTAATTTATTAAATTTTAGAATTATATAATTAATTTGATAAATAAAATTTTATAATTTCTATATAGATATAATCAATATACAATATATCTACATATAAACATATAGAATCGAAGCGTATATTCTTATCTTAAAATTTTAGTATTTGATTTTTTTTATCGGCAATTTAGTATTTGATATTTGGTTCGATTTAGTGAATACTAATTTTTAATATTTGATTTACTTGATAAAATTATGGATATTAGATTTTTTTGAACCAATTCGAACCAAATATCAAAGAGTGTAGAACACATTATAAAGATAGTTTTTAATTTTAAATAGTTTATTTTGTTGAAAATAATTGTTTGACAAAAATGACCAATGAAGTGGTAATGAAAAGGTTATAAACTTATAATATATCTACTTCAACCTAGAAATACAAGATTGAGATAAAATCATGTGACTGTTGATGATACATTGCAAGATAGAGTGCAATTCATCTTCTCGCGTTTTACAGGCTGTGTTATGCCATGGTTAAGAATTAGTTGATGAAACTTGTTTCTTTATCACTCAGCTAAACCACACTGTAACTTGCTTGTGGTGATTGTTCGAATGTTTTAAAAGGAAGTAACAAAACAAATAAAACAGAGTTTAACGAGTTCGGGTTAATAAACTTGAATCCATACATCTTGCTGGATCAGTACCCCGAATCCACTAGAATCATTTTAAATATATAGAACATACATCCAGCTACTACAAACTTGCTCTGAACCCGTTTCCTTTTATGTTGTAACAGAGAGCTCACCAACCAACTGTTCTTGTCTTGGGCTTAATGGTATACGGATCTCTTGATATCTCTTTGTCGACAAGTCCCTTTAATGACTTAGAAACCTTTGTTGCGTTTTGATCTTCCTTGCAGAAGAAGACTCGGTTTCACTCAAAATAATGGAGACATGGTTTAACACATGATAAAAATCTGAAGATTTATTTATATTTGCTTGATATAAATTTTAAACTTAAAATCGTGTAAACAATATTATTACGGATTGAACTAATTTAGTATTCAATTCAAAAAATAAAAAAATATTGCCAATATGTTATCAAAATATCAGTCATAGATTTTGATTTGTAATTTTAACAACATATTTATGGGTATTACTAGGGATGTTAAAAATAGGTAAAAATCCAACGGGTACCCGAAACCCGCAAAATAATTTGAGCATGTTGCGGATTTTTTTCTAAAAAAAAATATGGGCTTAAAATGGGCAGGTTTTATTTCTGCGGATTTTATTCGGGTTTACCTGATCGGGTAACGGGTACCCGCATGTTCAAAAAAAAAAATTAAATAATGTTAATTGATGATATTTTTTATATATTTCTTAAAAAACTCAATTTCTATTATAAAAAATTTAATTAAAAAATACTACTATCATCTTTGTATTCTTTTGATTCACTAAAAAAATATTATATATTTGATATGTTTATGTTTAATATGTTAAATTTTACTTAAATATGATATATTAATATTTAATATATAAATATTTATATAACATTTAGATTTAATATATATATATATACTCTATGTAAACATTATATATAATATAAAACTTATCNACCCGCGGGTTTTCCATAATTTATGGGTTTTTTGCGGGCTATCTAATTCGGGTTTCGGGTTATGCGGATTGTTTTAGTAACGGAATAAAAATAATCAGGCTCAAAACAGATTTGGGTCGGGCCGGGCTAAAAAACCCACTTTAACATCCCTAGGTATTACTATCCATTTCAATGCATACAACTAGGGATGTTGCGATGAATTTTTTAATTTGGTCTGTTCCGAGCATGATTTCAGTCTATTTGTTTTAAGTACATTATTAAAACTACGTGCTCAATTGAATTAATTGCTGAGATGCCACGAATTGTAAAAAACTTTTCTACTGTGCCACGGTAATTTCTGAGTGCCACTACTAATACGTAAAACCTATTTTACCCTTACTCATGGCATGGGCCCACTTGTTATTTTGTTATTTCTCCTTCATCTTAGCAGGAATCTCAACCGTTCATCTCATATACGATCTCAACCGCTTATCTCATCATGAAGAAAAAAACAAAAACAAAAGCTCATCTCGGGATCTGCTCGCGTCGTAGGTTGCTTCCTTCTTCCCCGACAGTTCCCCAACCTGCGAAAAAAATAATTCCACCGCTCCGCCTGAATTCGCCGCTCCACCTGAGTTCATCACAGCTGGTCGAAGCTCTCCTTTTGATTTTTTGTTCGATTGTGTGTAGTAGATCCATAAATTCTTCTCTATTTCTCTTCTTTTTCTCAACTGTTCTTTCGATTTTCTATTTCAAATTTTAGGATGACATTAGGTTGTTTGGATATCACATTTTCTTAATAATCATATGTAATTGGGTAATGTACTATTTTCAGTGACTATTTATAGAATATATATCGTTTTTGATTCGTAAATAAAAACGAAATCTGAGAATATTGTACAAATAATATAAATGAACAAACTTAGTAATTGTATTTAATTTTCGTTTTTTTTGTAGAAGTTGTTGAAGAAGATCAGACATATAACCTTACATTTTGATTATGGAGGGCACTATTCAGAAGAGCGTGAATGGATTTCAAGAGTATGTCTTACCGGTATAGCAATTAAGATGTCGTTTTTGGAGGATGTTACTTATGAAGTGTTGGTTAGTAAGATCTGTAGGAAGATTGGAAGTGATGAAATATCAAAAAGCTGAAACTGAGCTATAGTCAATGTAAATCTCGAAAGGAGACAAATATTGTAGACGATGAGGATGTATTTGTTTATCTAAGTTCTGTGGATAAGGATGAATTTAGACATGTTTTGCGAGTCGAGGCATTGATAGGTTTTGAATCAGGTGAAATCTCTACTAATGTGAGAGTAAACGAAATTGAAGAAGTGTAAGAAGAACAACAACAACAATATGAGAATATTATTGAAGAGCGGATAGAGAATGATGTTATTGAAGAGAGCGAAATGAATTTTCTAGCTGTGGTTAGCCCGATAGATAACAATGGGAATGAAAAAGTGGTTGCGGTTAGTCCGATTGTTAACCATTGAAATGATGGTACAGATGGTTGGCATTAAATTGTTGAGGTTTCACATGCTATAGAAGAAAGTCAATTTGTTAGTGAATGGGAAGATGGTACGGATCTTGAAAAAAATCAAGAATTTTCTTCTAAAGAAACAGTGCATGATTTGGTTACAAAAGCGGCAAACGAGAACTGTTTTAGGTATAAAACAATTAAATCAGATAGAGATCGAATAATGCTAAGATGTTGTCAAGCTTTAGAAGGTTGCAACTGGTATTTGAGAGTTGCAAAAATCAAGAATTCTGAACTATTCATTGTGAGAGTACATAGAAAGATGCATTCATGCAGTCGATCTGTAACAACAACAAGTAGTCAACAAAAGGGCACACCAATTTTAGTAGCATCTATTTTGCATCAAGACTATCCAAGTCAAATAGAGACTCCTGATCCTAAAACCATTGTGAATATTGTTCAAAGAAGAATTGGTTTGTGTTGTTCTTACTCCACTGCGTATAGAGGAAAAAAACAACATGTTAGTGATGTGCCAGGTACTCCTGAGAAAAACTATAGTATGTTGTATTCTTATCTACATATGTTAGAAGCTGTAAATCCTGGGACAGTGACAAGTGTGGAATTGGATGAAGATAAAAGATTCAAATATTTGTTCATCGTTTTGGGTGCTTCTATTGGAGGGTTTTGTGCTATTAGAAAGGTGATAGTAGTGGATGCTACTTTTCTTAAGACTGTATATGGTGGGATGTTAATTTTTGCAACTGCTCAAGATCAAAATCATCATCATTACCTAATTGCATTTGGCGTGATCGATAGTGAAAAGGATGTTAGTTGTGAGTGGTTTTTTCAAAGCTAAAGAATGTTGTACTAGACGACCGTGGATTGGTTTTTATAAGTGATAGAAACCAAAGTATCATTAAGGCAGTTTCAAAGGTATATCCAAGAGCACTACATGCACATTGTATTTGGCATTTATCGCAAAACGTGAGATCACACGTAAAGTTTGAGAATGATATAGTAAAGATGAAATTTATGATTTGTAGTCATGCATATACAAAGAATGAGTTTGAGAGAGAGTATGCAAAATTTAGAATTAGGTTCCCAAAAGCTGTTGAGTATTTAGATAAAACTATTTCGCCAAAACAGTGGATAAGATGTCATTTTGAAGGAGACAAATACAATCTAGACATAAGCAATTATGCAGAATTATTGAACTCCGTGTTTCGAAGAGCAAAAAAGTACTCTCTTTTACCTTTGATTGATTCAATTGTTGAGAAATTTGCAGAGTGGTTCAACAAGCATAGAAAAGATTCTGCTAGTGCACCGAACACGTCAAAATTGGTGCCTTTTGTGGAGAACGAATTGCACGCATGCTGTGTTGATGCAACCAAATTAAAGGTAATTGAGATAAACAGCTACTTCCTTGAATATAATGTTATTGGTCTCGTTGGTAATACTTATTTGGTGGACCTAAAAATGAAAAATTATGCTTGTAAGTGTTTCTACAACTGTCCTAATAGTGGGGTAAAAATTTGCAGCATTTTAATCAATTTCTATAATTATTTTATATTCGGACATAATTTCTAGTATTGTGTAGGATGGTGGAAGGCACATCAATAAGTTTTGGGATGAGGCAATAGATGAAGAATTTCACAAACTTTAATGCCGAATTAGAGAGGAACACTTAGCGGCTGTAGAGATGATTCCTCTTGATAGAACTCTTGAAAATCCAGTGTTGGTGTCACTGAGCGAGTCTATGAATCAAATGCGTCTTGAAATCAATGATATCAAAGACAAATTACACAAGAAAGATGAAGAGATTAGTAAGATAATGCAATATATTGGTATTGAGTAAAACTTATTATGTTATGTACTTATGTTCTAAGTTAAAATTTATTATGTTATGTTAAAATAATTAAAACTTATTATGTTATGTTAAGAGTTGTTATGTTTCTTACGTTAAGACTTGTTGTGTATCTTATGTTAAGATTTGTTCTGTTTTTTGTTAAGACTTGTTCTGTTTCTTTTGTTAGGACTTGTTCTGTTTCTTTGTTATAGTTTTTCCAGTTATATCAATATCCATAAAAGTCATAAACATCCATAAACATAGTCATAAACATCCATAAATATAGTCATAAACATAGTCATAAACATCCATAAATATAGTCATAAACATAGTCATAAATATCCATAATACAAATAACCATATAAACTTAATCTAATCAGTCATAAACATGCTAACCAATAAACATGCTAACCAGTCATACAAACTCCCTAAGCCTTCCTTCGCTTAAGCTTGTTAGTTACAAATGGAGTTGTTATCTTGCTTGATGGCTGCCTATTTCGCTTTGGTCTAGTCGTCTGAGTCTCCTTACATGCTTCTTGAACTCCACCAACTGGCTCGTCTCTTGCATGCTTCTTGAACTCCACCAACTGGCTCGTCTCTTGCATCCTCATAAACTTGGTCACCAGACCCGTCACTTGTATCTGCATCCTCAGTCTCCTTTCTTGCATCCTCATCAACATGCTCAATCTCCTCTCTTGCATCTTCATCAACTGGCTCACTCTCTTCTCTTGCAACCTCATCAACTGGCTCAGTCTCTTCTCTTGCAACACCANCATGCTTCTTGAACTCCACCAACTGGCTCGTCTCTTGCATCCTCATAAACTTGGTCACCAGACCCGTCACTTGTATCTGCATCCTCAGTCTCCTTTCTTGCATCCTCATCAACATGCTCAATCTCCTCTCTTGCATCTTCATCAACTGGCTCACTCTCTTCTCTTGCAACCTCATCAACTGGCTCAGTCTCTTCTCTTGCAACACCATCAGAATCTGGATTAACTAATTCCACAGTATCAATAAACTCTTCAACTTTAATTAACCGTTTGTCCATGGCATCAAGTTGTAGTAGCACATCCTTAAAGCTTGTTTCCAACACAAACTTTAGGTCATGCACCAAGTGAACTAAACCATCATTGACTCCATTTTCTCCACTAACATTCGGAGGAACTCGTTCATTTTCTCCACTAATCGGAGGAACTACTTCTCGACCAGCCAAATCTAGCTCATACAGATTTTTCCACCAGATTTTCTTCTTCTCTACAGTCAGATGATGAATCCAACTATCAACCAGATCATCTCTAACACCTGTCCCATCATCAACAGGATCAGGAAGGATCTATGCCAACATTTCTTCCTCATCACTGTTGGTTTTCAGAATGCTCATGATATCCTGTAAATATCATCACACAGTCAAATACATCACTAATAATATCATCACACATTCAACACTGTCATCACCACAGTCATCACTAATAATATCTAACCTTTGTGTTTCCAAGCTGTTCATAAATCTCCTCTAATACAAATCTTTCATCACACTGTCAGAGAACTTGTGCTTGCACAAGCGGAGACAATCAATCTGAGCAGGTATTAAAGCTCAAAACTTGCGTCCAAGATGCAGAATGCACTCAAATGCAAGAACCTACACATTGACATATAAAATGTGACTTCATTAAACAAATTAATAATAAAGTGTTAGATATTGAGTTAAAGAGTAACCTCTAGAGGTAGAATGAATCCACTAAAAGCTGCTTGATGATTTGGTTTTACCACACTTTTGAAATTCTTCACAAACCGCCTTATCTCCACTACGTTATCATCAAAAGTCAGACACCCCCAAGGAAAACTCTCACACAAATCCACATCATTTACAATCCGAAGAAGGAATTCATCAATATTAGTTTCAGTCTTTGATTTTGCTCGAACTACTATCCATGAAAAGTACAAGATAGTGAGCTTCAACACTGTAACCTTTTTCCTCTCAAGTTATTCCTGTCTCTTCAAATCATAAAGTTTATTTTTAACTTTCGATATTTTAATCCCTTTTTTCTTCTTAAATACCTTCTCTACAAATTTTAAATCCCCTAGCTTCTTCCAGTTTGTTGGATACTTACTACAGTTCCAACCTGTCAACAACACATGCTTCCTAATGGAATATCTAACAGGTACTCCATTAACAACAAACCAACACTCATTCACCTTTTCCGTGTAAGCAGTTATTTGGAGAAGAATCCACAACACCTGGAGCATGTGGTTGCGCTCTTTGTACATATGGAATATATGTTTAAACTGGTTGTATCTTTTGAACCATTCAGCAGCTAAAGGGAAATCATCCTCAAGTTCATTTACCACTTGAGTCACATTACACCGAGTTGATAACTTACAACTCTTGCTGAACTCACTATTACTAAAACTAAGCTTCTCTGGCTGCACTGGTGAATCCTCCTCCTCATCATCCTCAACAATGCAAACACAAAATATTCTTAGTTCTAGTAATTCAAAATATTCTATTCAAAAACAGTTCGTTCTAATCTATTAATTATCTGAATTCCAATATCTATTCTACTTTCTCAAACCTTAGAAAGTATTCCTATCCTATCCTAATACATTGAGTCAAGAGAAAGTAAACCATTTTCACATACCTCTTCTTCCGACGAATCAGACCCATCAATTTCTTCGACTTCTTCATTCTCTTGTTCTTCTTCCTCTTCGGTATCTTCTTTCTCTTCAGTATATTCTTCATATTCTTCTTCTTCTTCGGCGACTTCTTCCTGTTCATTCTCTTCATTTTCTTCATCTTCAGATTCTTCTTCCTCTTCAGTATCTTTTTCCTCTTCCACTTCATTCTCTTTATCCTTGTCATTAACTTCATTCTCTTTATCCTTGTTATTAACTTCATTCTCTTTATCCTTGTCATTAACTTCATTATTTGTTTCCTCTTCATTCACTTCTTGAATGTTTTCTTCAACAACAGTTCCTTTTTTCGACTGTTCCTGATTCCTTTTGGCTTCTTCATAATTTTTTTTCGCTTCTTCATACACACACTTCATATCTCTTACAGTAGGCATCATATCGTCAGATAGTTGTCATAATGAGATGCTCGAGTTGTCACGATTCCGAGAAGGGAGAAAGAGCGCGAGACGAAATTAGGTTAGATGATTTTAGGGAATAATTCAACTTAGAGAGAGGGAAATCGATTTTACAAATTAAATCGGGTCAGTTTTCGGGTCGAATATCGAGTCGGATTAACCATTGTTAGGTTGGGTTAATAGTTTGGTTAAAAAATTTAGGTTTTTTGGACTTTAACCATATTTTTCTATTTAAAAATAAAATATAAAAAATATGGAATATTAGAAGTGGCATATGAGAATAAACTTTTTCCATTAGTGGCGTATGGGACTTGCTCTCCAACCAGTGGCGGACATAGAATAAGAATGAGTATGTGGCACATGTTAATAACTTTTTAAAAATATATAAAAAAATTATATTTTTATGTGGAAATATTGTAATTTTGACTGGCGCACGTCTCCCACCTCTCTAAGTTGGGTCCGCCACTGTTACAACCCAAAAACCGAATTAAATAGTCTACGAAAATAACCGAAATAAATAACCGAATTAATAATTTTACGAAACTGAACCAAAACCAAACAAATTCAAACCAAAATCAAATTTACCAAACTTAAATAGAAATCGAAACTGAATGTCAACCCCTAGCTTGATCTGGTACCCTGATTACGATACAACCACAAGCAGATACTTATAAATTAATCCCAATATTATTTTCTTTATAGAAAAAACCCCAACTAAATTCATATGATGTATCGCTCAAGCTGCAAGAGTGAAAAGTTTTATACGATTGGGCTTGGGCCAGTGATCGGCCCAACTAAGATACATCAAACAGACTTCAAAGATTTCGTCTTTCCGTCTGGACTCGTCTTTGTCATTTTACTCGCCGGCTCGATCGTAAGATTCGCAGAAGAGAAAATATGTCATTCATGAGAGGTGAAGCCCTAGTGACGAAGCTTGCTGCGCTCGCTAAATACGCCGTTTTACCAGGAACCATGGTCGCATCTTTCATCTACTCGCCGCCGGATTTCTCCAAATACTCTAAATCTTCCAAATAGGTCAGATTCTTTATTGTTACTGTACCGATTCTGCGTTTTCTTTTGATTTAATATCAAATTAATTGATTTCTCATGTGAGATTCGTGATTGATCTACTTTATGATATATCATTTTATGATTTTATTAGTTTATATGATATTTTGAAACTGTAAGTGGTAATTTTTGTTAAATGAATACATTATCTTCTCTTAAATATTGTTCTTCTTGATTTGCAGGTTACAAATCTCACAACTATGTGGCTTAAAGAGTTTTTTTCTGGTTTGTTCTGTAATTGAAATTCAGAAATGTTATTTTGTGATTGACTCTTATCTTCCAATAATGTTTGATTGAATATACACAAGTTATTTGTTAATAACCATGCCCATTATATTATGTCTTTTTGTTGAATAAAAATGAAATTGAGCTCCTTGAAGCTTTTAATCAGTATTGCCATTTGCCAGCACAGAGATAAAGATCATACAGTAGTTAGATATAGATTAGATTTGTCCCAACACTATTAGTAGATAGTTTCAAGTCTTTTGAAAATATAGTTTTGTCTTAGGTTTATAATCAATACACAAATATTCAAAGCACTCTTGCATATTGGAGTTAAGAGTTATAAATTAAACTTTATCGTTAAAGAGTCTCAAGTTGTCATAAGGAATCATGAGTTCCTTGATTGGTTCGAGATTGTTTATCTCTAGCACCTTTGATGTGGGCATAGCCGCATAGCTCTAGATGCTCATAGCTCTACATGCGCCTTCACCAACGACCCGAGTTTATGGCACCAACCATACTCCTAGGAGCCATCAAGAGTAGCCATGGCCATATCTAGTTTATAAACTCATTTTGATTCACGTGATTGATCCACTTTACCAAAATACTTAATAAAGTCTATTATAAACTCATTAGATATATAATCGTGTACGAGTAAAAGTATCTTTACAAGAAAGAGGCTATATGCCATTACAACTCAAATTCTATTAAGAGGAACCCTAACACTGTGTTGATGAGAAGCTCTAGTTCTGTCCACATGAGCTATCACTTGTGGCATTGTCATCCCTACCGAAACTATAATCTCTGTTCCATCAAAAAACAACACTATCAAAAAAATCTAATCTTTCTCATATAACAAAAACAACTTATGAAAAATAAACAAATCAAAGACTGACCTATTCCTTCTCGGATCGATAAATTTGGTCTTATAATTTCTTCACTACTGACCAGAAACACATCTCCTATATATAGATGATTTGTTGGCACATACACACTACATAACTCCTCTTCTCCGTGATCCGTCTATTATTGGAAAAAAACATATAACTATCTCAATGCTGATTTTACATTCCTTGATTAATTTGCTTTGCTCAATAACTGACCTTAAGTGTCACTGAAGATGTGATAAATCCAAATGCGTATTCACCAATACGAGGATGACGAATGATTGCTACCTCTTTAAAGGCAGTAGTGTTCTGGTCTGAGAACAAATATCAAAGGTTATTTAGTTCCTTTAACAAGTGTCTCAATACTCTTACTTAATAAAGACCAAGTACTTTATGTATGTGAAAGAAAGCTAAAGCAGTGAACTTGGTATAGAGAAGGAGCTTACCTGGAGAAATAGCAGTGCTAATTTGTTTAGAAGCTGAGTATATGTGTTTAACAAAAGGCATGCGTCTTATAAACTGTTCACCAAGCCAGAAAACCGTAGAACCAAGCCACGACGAAGCAAATATTCCAACAAAGAAAGTGAAAAGTACAGATGTAATAAACCCAAGTCCTGCAACAACATACAAAAATGAACTAAGAGATACATTGTCACAAATTAATCCTTGGACCAAAGCAGAGAAATCTAGTAAAAGTGTTAGAAATAGAACAAACTCAAACAACCAGCTTGAAGATAAAAGCATACCACTAACTCTAGTAATGAGAACAAACCTTGAATCTTTTTAAAGGTATCTTAACTTCTTAACTATATTATCATCTCCATAAACTCAAGAAAGAAGTTAAACGCATAAATGTACTAAGGCGTAATAAATCTAACTAGCCTTTTGAGTCTTACCAAATATGTCAACACCAAGGCTCTCATATATCGGACTGAAGAAACCATCAACGAACTGAATAAACCACCAAGTGATGAGAAATGTAACAGCAACAGGAAACAGAACAACACTACAAACACACAATTAGATTCAAATAACATAGATTCGAAAATCATGAGTATGAAAATATAAGTTCTGGATAAGAGTAATTTACAATCCAGTCATAAACTTCTTGGACACCCAACTCTGTAGAACAGCATAACAAGCCTGAATGAGAAGAAATTGAGTTAAACATGGATAGCTAGAGTAATTTAGGTTAATCAAAGCTTTAGGCTCCTTAAAAATCACTTATACAATAAAATTCAAAAATAAAGAGTGAGTTCTTCATAAACTGGAACTGCAAACAACATCTGAACCCTAAAAATTTCTAAGAGAACTCACAAAATTGACTGTAAAATAGCTAATCATTCAAATTCCACAGCAACAAAATAGAAGTTGATTTCACAATTCGAAGTTGTAATTTCCATAAACCTGGAACTATAACACTATAAAAATTCTCAACGACTTCAGAACATTTTAACTATAATTCAAATAATACAGCAACAAAATCGAAGTTAGTTATTCAAATTCTTCTATATTTCAATAATACAAACCTCAATTAGTACCAAGGAAGCACAGAAACAAAGATTATAAAAGCCAACCTTACGAGTAGAAGAATTTGGAGACTTAGGAGGAGACTTGGGAGCATCATCGGGATCTTGAGGAGTGAGTCCTTGACTGAGTGAACTCGTAGCTTCTTTGTCTTCCGCCATCTCCGACGCGGCCGTTGAACTTGGCCAGTTTGATTTGAATGAGGTTAGTGAAGGGTTGGACTTAGATCTCTGGCTGATTTTTCTTCGGGTCTACTGTGTGAGCTTTGCGTGGAGTATACTTTTCTGATCACATGATCTGACGCTTCGCACCGTGCCACGTCTTCATTTCTTTTTTTTATCAAACTTTTTCTTTTGGGAGGTCTGATTGGTCAACATTAGAATTAAGAAGAAATAAAAGTTAATTATTTTGAGTAATTGAGATGAAAACAAAATAAAATAAAAAGTATTTATGTGATTGGTTGTTAATTAGAGTAAGTGATCAACACTATGTCGTCATGGGTTGTTAGTAAAATGTCACACACTTTATATTTACATGGAAGAGTTCGTAGTTTCCTTACTAGTCATGCTTGTGAGCCAAAATTATTGCATCCAGAAACTGAGTTAGTAAATAGTTCTGATAAAAAAAAAAACAAGTGGTAGTGGATCTATCAAAGAATATTTATATTTGGTTAAAAATATAAAATAAAATATTAGATCCGTAACATTTTTTTTGAAATGGATGGGATATTTTGTTAAGCAAACAATTTACTTTTTTATTAATTTTTTTCTTATCAATTTTTTCAACTTATTCTCTTTCAAATATTTGTGAACTGTTTTCCATAATTTCTAATAATTAATTAAAAAAATAATTTAGTAACAATGGTAACAAAATGAAATAACTAAATTAATAAATACTTTAAAATGTGCACTTATCTACCTATTATAATTATTTGGTTGAGAAAGTGAAATGAAGTGTTATAGAATAATTTTTTTTATGAAAATAAAGGAAGTATTTGTGTAAGATAATAATTTAACTTAAAAAGAAAAGATTTGGTCCATTAAGAGTTGAGTCATTAGTCCAATGTCAAAAACAAAAGGCCCAATGTAAAAAACGATTTAGGCCCATTTTCGTTTTGGATAAGACAATCATTGGTCCATTAAGATTTGTGTCATCAGCTCCATCTGTTTCACGGGATGTTTCGGCCAGTCATGTCTGTCTTATTCTGATGTCCTCTGGAGCCTTCTGACAGCTCCGCCTGATACAAACCTTCATAACCACTGCGGAACTTGATTCATTTTACCCAGAAGAATCATCCCTCATGACTTCATTGATGGAAAGTCATCCTCCTCTTGACCAGACGTTCGTGCTTCACCGAGAGAGCTTGCCACTCGATACCACATGTTCTCAGATCAGGTTTGAGTCTCTCCGATTAAGCTTTTCTATCTTGTAGTTCTGAATGTTATAATCTTCAAATGAATGAAACAAGTTAGTTGAAAAAAAAATAAAGAATATCTATTGGGTATAAAAGAACAAAGCTGTGTTGACCACTCCTTGTCAATATTTTTGTTGTGTCATGTGACTCATGTCGTCTAGCCATGGGCATCCGGATAAAATTCATTTATATATAGATTTTTTGGATTAGTGATATATATTGTAATGAAATAATTTTAGTATTTCGGATTGATTTGGGTCGATGATTTTATACTCTAATATATTGATTTTATATATAGATTTTTTGGATTAGTGATATATATTGTGATTTTATACTCTAATAAAATAATTTTAATATTTTGGATCTGTTTAGGTATCTATTTGGATTGAATTTTTTATTCGAAAATTAAAATTTTAGATCTGGTTAATAGAAACTATGTCAGAGATACAAAGTTTTATCGATTAACCTAAAATTATACTAAAAATCTAAAACTTACATGATTTACTTGAAATAATATCTAAAATTATTACATAATTAACACAAATTTATATAAAAAAATTTACGAGTTAATCGATTAACCTAAAATTATACGTGAAATTATTATATAATTAACTTAAACACATATCATCAAACTATAATTTTTAATAAATCTAAGTTTAATTTTGGGTTGTTTTTCAGATATTCATCCGGATTTTAGATCATATTCAAATTTTACCCAAAACTCATATATACATAAACTTATAGTCTAATAAGATAAAATCACAAATACATATTCAGAGTCAGATAAAAAAATTTGGATAGGATTCGAATTTTTTTTGTACAAAACTAATATCGTCCAAAGAAGAGAACATCACAGACACGTGGATTAATTTTCCTTCATACAACATCTCTTTAGAGAATAACATTTCACCTAATCCATCTCTTTAGAGAAAGTTAAATCTCTACTAAATGTGTTTAGTGGCAAAATTTACAATCACAAACTTATATCACCCAATTAATAAAAACAATTCAACATTATTTGGATTGATTAATGGATCTTTGTGCTTAACATCTTGTTAAATTATTATATCCCATGTATAGTGCATTTCGTATATATAATCAATACTCCTTCCGTTTCATTTTAAATATAATTAAAAAATTTATATACATACTAAAAATAAAATTATTTATTTTGTTTTCATTAATACACTTGTTAAATAATTAATTAGTCACTACACTTAAATTTTATGAACAAATTAAAATTTGGCTTAAAATTATATTGAAAATCTAAAACTATAAATATCATAAAAAAAAATTTAAAACCAAAACAACATATAAAATAATTATTTATATTTATTTTTCCGGTTTTGTATTAAGTTCTTTTTTAAAATAAATACTTTGGTTCAAATTATATTTTTAGTGAACTTGATCACAAATACCATCAATATTTACTCCAGGAATAGCAATGAATGTGATATTCGAATTCAGTATTGGAATTAGATTCTTATTGAGGTCAGTGGTTGCTTGTAGTAAATGATGTCGGCAGTAAAAGCGTAATAAATGATATGTATGAAGTCAAATTGGACATGAACTCGATAAACTTATCCAAGAGACCACCGACGAGGCGACGAATCCTTCCACAAAACTTTACTTCGATTTCTACCTTATCTGAAACCCACGTTCTTGGATATTCAAAACGTGTTTCGTATTTCTGTTAATATAAAAACATAATAATAATATAAGAAGTGACTATTAAATCTAAAATCTTATGTCAAAGATACTATTTGTGATACAAGTTGGTAAGCAAATCTTTAGTTTTGTCCATTTCACCCACTTGTCACTATTTGTATGACGGCTATAGTAAAACATGTTAGACTTGCCGGAGACTCCTAACTATATAAGGAAAGCAACAAAACAATTTGATTATAGTGAACAACACAAAAAAACAAACATGGCTAACCAACATGAGACTAACGGAGACTTTGGCAATGGTCAATATTATTACAACGCCGATGAAATAACAAGAATTATTAACGAGCCAGAATACTATCCTCCGGGCTATAACTTCTCTACCACCGCCATTTCCTCTATGGTGTCTGTGCTGACTAATGTTGTCTTCGGTGAGACCAAACCCTCGGCTTCTGCCACGTGGACTACTTCGGGTCATAAGAGAGAAAGAGAAGAGTTTTATTCACCTCCTCAACCATTGGTTACTAGTTCAGCTGGTATGTCAATGTGTATTTTTCCTTAACCTATAAAATTATTATTATTATTATTATTTTAGCATCATAAAATTATAATTTTTTAAATATCATTAAATTTATTTTTTTATTTCATAAATACTATTAAAAATTAATTTAAATAAAATTATTATTTAATAATTCAACTAAATTAAAATTATATTATATTTTAGAAAAATTAATAAATCTTAAATAATAAATACTAAACTTAAACATTGAATATTCAACCTTAACCTTAAATAATAAACTATAATATCTAAACCAAAATTTTAAATCTTAAACAATAAATACTAAACTCAAACACTAAAATATTCAACCATAACCTTAAATACTAAACTATATTACCTAAATCAAAATTCTAAATCTTAAACAATAAATATTAAACTCAAATATTAAATACTTAATGCTAACCTTAAATAAAATAATATAAATTTTAATGAAAAAAATATATTTATATCTCAAAAAATAATTAATGTAATTCTGTATTATAAACTAAAATTGCTAATATTACAAGAATTTCTCTAAAATTATTGTTATTGAAAACATTAAGCAGTAATATATATAAAATAAAACAAAACTAATCAATAAAACAGTGACAGAAGAATGTGAAAGCTCGAAATCAGTGGAGAAGCCAAAGAAATACAGAGGAGTGAGGCAAAGACCATGGGGAAAATGGGCAGCGGAGATTCGAGATCCACACAAAGCAACACGTGTCTGGCTCGGCACCTTCGATACAGCGGAGGCCGCGGCAAGAGCTTACGATGCAGCTGCTCTCCGTTTTAGAGGAAGCAAAGCAAAGCTCAATTTTCCTCAAAATGTTGGAACTATGGCAATTCAACAAGATTCTCACTTCTTGCAAAACTCACTACAAGCTCCTCCAAGTCTGTCGGCAGAGAACGAACCACCATTGATAGATATTTTACAGCCAACAGAAGAAGAAATGCATTTTTTCACACAACCATGGATCGAATATAATCAATACTATTATCCTTTTTCGGGTTAATTAATAATTAGCATATTGTCAAGAATATGTATTTTTTTTATTTAATCCGTGATTTCACAACTCATTTGTAGTCTGATTATGTGATGCTTATCAAAAAATTTATTGGCAATATCTATATTTGTTTAATATTTATATATTTTTATTTTAATTTAGTTTTGTGATAATAAAATAATATTATTTAGGACAATTCTCTTGAATACCACTAATTTAATTTTAATTTCCACAAATACCACTAAAACTAGGTAATAACCCGCTAACTTCGCAGCGCGGGGTAATATTTTCTATTTATATATAATTTAACATATTTCATATATAGAAAATTATAAGATAAACAAAATAAAATATAAAATAGTTTTAGTTTTTAAAATAGAGTTAATTTAACATACTAAAAGAAAGAAAGTAGTAGAGTAAAGAGATTGTAAAGAGTAGTAGTAGAGTTAAACATAATTCATGAAATAAAAGAGTTATAACTTAAAACTAATAGCATGAATATTGTCTGAGTAGTTATATCTTCGCATTGGAGTTCCAAAACTACAGCTCCTCCATGTTCAAGATAGTTAGTCATGAGAAAATTTTTGAATCCTTTCCCAAAACGCATTATGTTACTCCTTTGAC
>KE158657.1:14524-27740 GCA_000411055.1 Leavenworthia alabamica | reverse complement strand
GTGGGCTTTTACCTTCCAATAGAAAGAATATTAATTTGAAAGTGTTGTTGTATATAGAAAGTGATAGGCATAGAGAGAGGAATATTAAAGAGTTTGTATTTTGTGATTTGTCTATGTATTAATATCGAGTTAATATTCAATGCTTTTTGTGCAACTTTGGGAATTAGAAGTGAGACTTTTCAACCTTTAGTTAGATTCATTTGTGTTTGCATAATTAATTACAAATTTGATTTTACAAAATGAATATTTTTGTGTATTAATAATAATAATAATAATAATTTAATGGAGTAGCTTATCCAAAATATGACTCATACGTCACATCATTCTTCGTTGATATGTTTAGGTACGTACAAATGCTTCGCATAGGATACCATTTCATCACTTAAAAAATAATATTATTTATTATTTATCATTTCATAATTGATGTTCACTTTCCGACTCGTCCTTGGATTTATTCGCTGCTTCGCAACCTATTATAGAAACCAATCAGATATTGCCATGTCATCCTCCACTTTGGTTTATATGTCAATAACAAACACATACATATATTAGGCTAAATGATGTTTTTATTTGTATATGTTTTACATGTAAATTATTCTGTGTTCTGTATTTAACCACAAGTTGTAAAAATTACCTGATCAGTTAAACTGAACATGTATGTTAGTTTTGTCCCCCATTGAAGTATGTGATTTGTTTTTCTGGTAAAGTTTGGTCCCATTGAAGTCTATGTTCATGTTGGCATTTAGTGTCTGCACCGAGTGGTCGTTTAAGTATACGGAAGACGTCCCGTCGTTGGCGTTAGCATTGAACGTATATAAGAGTCGGATGCAATGTGTGTCGTTTTTTCATGGTTATGATTAAGTATTACCCTTATAAAAAATCATTAATGGATCAATAATTTTAAAAGGAAGAAGAATATAATTTTTGTTTTCTCATTTATAACTTTGAGACATTTGAAAAATATAACGGTGGCTTTCTCTAAAATGATTCTAAGTAACGGGCCGGGCCGGGGCGGGCCGTATTGAAAACTCTGAGATGGTAGGGTCCATGACTGTACATTCTTTTTTGCTAAACCGTCCTTTAAAAACGCGATTATGGTAGGGGCCATATTGATTTTGTGGTAATCCTGCTTCTTGAAAATCAAATGAGGCTACTATAAGATATTTTATGCCTTTTAATTTTTCTCAACTAGATATATTTTATAGCATATTGTTTAAATGCAACACATTAGCTACGATTCCACAAAAGACAAAACAGTTACATGTACTTGTGCTCTTTGTTTTGTCTTCTTTTACTGCTGTAATACACAAAGCAAAAATAAAGCTAGCTTGTACTAGTAAGGTTAAAATTCAATAGTTTCATTTCATGTTGGTGAGTGAGACTATGACTACTACACAACGTCTCTATCTTAAACAGAAAATGGTCAAATAAAGGAGATATATAATAGATAATATTAACAAAGTAACAGTGATCTCACCCACACACACATGCACACTTTTTTTTTATTTGTCGCCTTCCAAATCATTAATTAATTTATTTTCTTATATTTTTTATTTTTTATCGTCATATCTGAAATAATTTAATTAATTATTTTATTACCGATACCAAAACCTGAATGAATTTTGAAAGCTAATCCAATAGAGGAGAAATAAGGAAGCAGATCTGTGTTTGTGTGGAAGTCTGATTGATCTTATCGGAGTTATTTTGGAAGGAAGGATTATATTGGACGGTGGTAATGGCTGCGGTTCCGCCTGAAAACGGCGTGGACGGAGATGACGAAAGAGAGGAGGAAGAAGATGATGAGGAAGAGGAAGAAGAAGAGAACGGAGATGAGTTTGAGGAAGAGCCACGTCTTAAATACCAACGTATGGGTGGCAACGTACCATCGTTGCTATCTAATGACGCTGCTTCCTGCATCGCTGTAGCTGCGCGGATGATCGCTCTTGGTACTCACGATGGAACCATCCACATCCTCGATTTCCTCGGGAACCAGGCTAGTTTTTCTCCACTGATTTTGATTTTTTTTTGAATTTTAAGAGTTTTTTTTTGAAGTGTCAATTTCAAAATCTTAGGAGTATTAGTGTATTGGTGATATGTTCTTATGATGTTGATTGATTTGATTGTATAGTATGTGACATTTCGTTAGGTTTCTTGGTTAGTAGTGGAACAGTTTAGTTATATAGTTTGGTCAAAGTTCAATTTCTTTTTTTGCTTTATGATGATTCCTTCAGGTTAAAGAATTTCGTGCCCACACTGCTCCTGTTAGTGACCTTAATTTTGACAACGAGGGAGAATATATTGGAAGCTGTTCAGATGATGGGTCTGTTGTTATAAATAGCCTTTTCACTGATGATGAGAAGATGAAATTTGATTATCATCGCCCCATGAAGGCTATTTCCTTGGATCCTGGTTACACTAGAAACCAATCTAAGAGGTTTGTAGCCGGTGGCTTGTCTGGTCACTTGTATATGAATTCCAAGAAGTGGCTCGGTTTTAGAGACCAGGTTTGTGATATTGTTGGGTGTATTACGTTTTGGAATACAACCTACTTCTTGTGAATTTTGATAGAGGTTGACCTTGTAGGTGCTGCATTCTGGGGAAGGTCCAATCCACGCTGTGAAATGGAGAGGTAGTCTCATTGCCTGGGCTAATGATGCTGGTGTTAAAGTTTATGATACAGCCAAAGATCAGCGTGTTACATTTATTGAAAGACCGCGTGGTAGCCCCCGGCCTGAGGCTTTGCTTCCCCATTTGGTTTGGCAGGTTAGTCTGGATAACACGTTTTATCTATTTACCTCTTTAATTTCTCCCGAATGAGTTCATGATGTAACATCATTCAGTTGAAGGGGTATTTTTTACTGTTTCCAGGATGACACTCTCCTTGTTATTGGTTGGGGAACATCAGTTAAAATTGCTTCAATTAAATATGACCAGCCAAAACCTGGAAAATATAGGCAGATTCAGATGTCTAGTTTAAACCAAGTAGATATTGTGGCATCTTTCCAAACCAGTTACTACATTTCAGGCATTGCTCCCTTTGGTGATTCTCTAGTTATTCTTGCTTATATACCCGCTGAAGAATATGGTGAGAAGGAATTTAGCACCACCACTACTCTATCACGTCAGGTAATCTCTTTATAGTGGTTTGGGACAATATTTGGTATGCCTTTTGGGCAGTACTTGAGTTTATTTTAAGTAATCCAGGGAAATGCCCAGAGACCTGAAGTACGCATTGTATCATGGAACAACGATGAACTTACAATGGATGCTCTTCCAGTGCATGGCTTTGAGCATTACAAAGCGAAAGACTATTCCCTTTCTCATGCTCCTTTCCCAGGTTGGAGTTTTGTTTGTAAAGTAATTTGTGGAAAGCTTACTTTTAAGTACTTCCTTGAAAAATTGATGTGAGTGTAGGCAGTAGCTATGCTGGGGGACAGTGGGCAGCTGGTGATGAACCACTGTACTATATTGTTTCTCCAAAGGATGTTGTGATTGCAAAACCCAGGTTTATTTTGGTGGTCACTATTTATTTTGTCCATATTATTCTAGTACTGTAAATGAATCCTCACTTATTCCGGTTTGTTGATTGGTAGGGATGCTGAAGATCACATCAATTGGCTTTTGCAACATGGATTCCACGAGAAAGCCCTTGCAGCTGTTGAGGCTGGTGAAGGACGAACCGAACTAATTGATAAAGTACTTGTTCGACTATAATTATGGTTCATTATTTTGTTATCTATCTTTTTTCTACGATCAATGGGATGAAATGCATAGTAAAGTGCAGTTCATGGCTTTGATTTTAAATTCATGTATATGTGAATATCATGACTTAGTTAGGGTAAGCACACTTAATCTGGCAATACCCTATTTGTTCAACCAAAGGATTCTTTGGTTCGGATGTTTCATAAGCCTAGCAGATCTTGGCCTAGAAAACAATTGTTACTGTCATATGAATATGCTTTGAACCCCTTTCACATTCTCTTTTTGTGTCTAATGATATTTGAGTTTAACTAAGTTTTGCTTATCAAGGTTGGTGCTGGGTATCTTGACCATTTGATTGTGGAAAGAAAATATGCTGAAGCAGCATCTTTATGTCCCAAACTGTTACGAGGATCTGCTTCAGCCTGGGAGAGGTTGGAACAAAATTAATCTCTCTTATTTGCTAAGTGTTTGGTTTTGGTTGTTGTTTACGTTATCTAACAATTTGTTTCTCTTGTAAGGTGGGTTTTCCATTTTGCTCAACTACGCCAGCTGCCTGTTCTTGTTCCATTCATGCCTACGGATAACCCAAGGCTTAAGGATACTGTGTATGAGGTTTGTATATATAGACAAAGTTTGTACAAATATCACTTTTTCAGAGTTCCTAGCTTGTGTTTAAAGCAATCGAGGCATAATATTTAGTTTGATGTTTATTTCTTTGTGATGCAGGTTGCTCTAGTTGCGCTGGCAACCAACCCCTCATACCACAAGGAGCTTTTGTCAGCTGTTAAATCTTGGCCACCTTCTGTTTACTCTGCTTTGACTGTTATCTCAGCAATAGAGCCTCAGCTGAACACATCTTCAATGACTGATGCCCTCAGAGAGGTAAGCATTGTCTGTTATGTTAAGCTGAGGTTTATCAATATTTACGGATTCAAAGTTATTTTATCATGTATCAGGCTTTGGCAGAGCTTTATGTAATTGATGGACAATACCAGAAAGCGTTCTCCCTATATGCTGATGTACGTGTGTACTAATAAAGTAACACATTTTCAAAATGCCTTCTTCCGTCGACAGTCAGCTAAAATTTCCTTCTATTTTTTTTTTCTAGCTTCTCAAACCGGAAGTATTCGACTTCATTGAGAAATACAGCTTGCATGAGGCGATTCGTGGAAAGGTATACTACTAAATTTTTTCACAGTTTGAGACTTGTGAAAGCAGTACTTATCATCCTTACTGTTACCAGCTTAGAGGTTCATGGATTAATCAGATTTGAATCTTTCCCTTTCTGGATTATGTGGATTGTGAATCTATTCCTTAGATGTAGGAACATGAAACTTTTCTGTGTAATTCCTAATTCAAACAATTCTGGGTATTTAGGCATATCCACTGCTGCTCTATCATGGAACTCTATAATTTTTTTCATGTAAACCAGTAATCTTGGTTCCTCGTTCTACTTGTATAGGTTGTCCAGTTAATGTTGCTTGATTGCAAGCGTGCCACTGCCTTATTGATCCAAAATAGGGATTTGATTGCTCCATCTGAAGTTGTGAAACAACTTCTGAAAGCTGGCAACAAATGTGATTCAAGATTTTACTTGTACTTATATCTGCATGCATTATTTGAAGTCAGTCATGATACTGGGAAAGATTTTCATGATATGCAGGTATGTGTAAGTTAACTCAATACGTAGAATGAATCTTCCCTTTCTCCTTTTCTTTTGCTTAAATACTATTCTTAAAATAAATACATGCTGCAGGTAGAACTATATGCAGAATACGATACTAAGATGCTGCTCCCATTCCTACGTAGCAGTCAACATTACAAGTTAGAAAAAGTAGTCAACATTACAAGCTAGAGACAGCTGATTCAAATGAACTATTTCTCGGTTTTGTTCTTTGTGTACTTATATATTGCAACATGTCAGGCATATGAACTTTGTGTCAAGAAAGATCTATTAAGAGAGCAAGTGTTTGTCTTGGGGAGGATGGGAAATGCAAAACAAGCTCTTGCCGTCATCATAAACAAACTTGGGGATATAGAAGAGGTAATTGTCTTAATAACTTGTCTTCTTTTCGCAGTCCTTGTACTCTCCAGTTGATGTGTTACTGACTGGTTATAAAATGAAACAAGTTATGGTATTTAAATTTGATTGGTAATCTGCAGGCTGTGGAATTTGTGTCCATGCAACACGATGATGATCTATGGGAAGAGCTGATCAAACAATGTCTGAACAGGCCTGAGATGGTAAAACATATGTTTACAAATCACCACACAAAGCGCCTTGAATCTGGGAAACTTGTGTCCTTAATCTTTTGTTCTTTTTCACCAATGTTAGGTGGGCTTGCTGTTGGAGCACACGGTTGGAAACCTCGACCCTCTTTACATTGTAAATATGGTGCCCAATGGCTTGGAAATACCTCGGTTAGTTTTAACTATAATCCCCACATTGCTATTACTTTATTCTTGAGTTCATTCAATGTGGTTGCTTAAGTAAACATGGCAAACCTTTTGTTTTACTGAAGATGTTCTCAGAATAATATTGTTTCCTCTGTTTTCAGATTAAGGGATAGATTGGTCAAAATCGTAACAGATTACAGAACTGAAACATCTCTTAGACATGGTTGCAATGATATTCTCAAGGTACATATTTAATGTTCTCTGATCGAATATTTATGGTGGAATTTGACGTGTGGGGGTTGTTGTTGTACAGACGGACATTGTTAATCTTCTAGTCAAGTGCTTCAATGAGGCAAGGCGTGGGGTCTGCCTAAGCAACGAAGAAGACGAATCTCGAGCGAAGAGAGAAGACAATAATCGCTCATTATCACAGAGAATAGTAGTAAATAAATCTGTGAGCATAAAAATGACAGAGGTGAAGTCAAAGACACGTGGGGACACACGGTGTTGCATGTGTTTCGACCCAGTCTCGATAAGAGGAGACACTGTGGTGATCTTTTTCTGCTGCCATGCTTATCACATGACGTGCCTTGTGGATGCTGCCTTCAGTAATAGCAATAACAAGACAACCAAAGGCTCTTCAGGATATGAATATGACTACGATAATGATGTGGAGGATGACGATGAGGAAGAAGATGACTCTGATGGAAACAGGTCACGTTTACGATGCATATTATGTACTACTGCCGCTGCTGCATCCGCTCGGTAGCGATACCTTTTGGGTTTGTGAAATATTTTTAGTGTGCTTCGAAATTTTTTAATTCTTTTTTAATGAAGAAAAGGTTCATTGTGTGTTCTATAATCCTATAAATTATAGCAAAACGAGAAAGGCGAAAAGATCCATCAAACATGATGTGTGACAGAATTTGAGCCTTTGTATTATTTCCAGATGAGTGGCAATGTTTTTGGATTGCAGTTGTCTAAAGCTGTTGTTACAAAGGCCGAGTTTGTTTTTCTCTTTCATTTATATGTTCACATCAACCTTGTTAGAATTTCTCTTTGATTAAAGGTTTCTGTTGAGTGAATTAAAAAAAAAAACAAAGAATGAAATAGTAAAAGCCCAAGTGACTGACAAGTTTATAAGAGAGATGACCTCTAAGATGCGACTGGTTTTGAAGTGGCCTTCTTAATGGCTTCACCGTAAGTCCTGTGCTGGTATGTTAATGTCGACTCAAGCAAGTCCCAAAGAGACGTCTTCGGGTTCCATCCTAATTATTTTTGTCCACACCACAATATCAGAGTTATATTTGAAGAGAAAAAAAACTGAGGGAATTACCAAGTTGACGGTTGATGATGGTCATATCTGGGATTCTCTTATCACTATCATCATAACCTTCTCCATAAAACTCTTTGGCGCTCACGTCTATTGTTGGACTCTCTATAGCTCTCTCTCCACTCACTTTTGCATAGACCTGTCCTTATTGTGCATTAGCATTACATCTAAAATCAACCAGTTTATTATTTGTGACCAATTATTTTCACCTCAGTCATCATTTCAGCAAGTTGTCTGACTGTTACTTCATTGTTTGGGTTGCCCACATTGAAGATATGCCCATTGGCTTTCTCTGGGTTTTCCTGTTTCAAAGAACACAAGCAAATTCAGATTCAACTTCTTTGATTACACTACAACAAACGTAATCAGTAACTAATGTAACTTACAATCATCAAAAGAACAGCTTCAATAGCATCTTTGATGTAGATAAAGGTTCTCTGTGATTCTCCACCATCCACAAGCTTGAGAGGCTCACGCCGTAGAAGGTTCTAAAAATACCCCAAAAAGGTTAGGCTGCAGCTACAAAAAGATCTCAGGTTATTGGAGTGGGCATGTGTACTTACGTTACTAAAGCATGCTAAGACCCTAGGGACACCCTCACTAGGACCATCAATGCCAGGGATAAAATCCATCCTAGGTCCAATCCAGTTAAATGGTCTTACAATGGTGAACTCGAGTCCATTCTCAGCACCTTCAGCTACAATTACAAACATGTGACATGAGAACCTGTTTATGTCCAAATACATCGAATTTGCTTATCATGTAAAACAAGAATGCATATACCATAGATAAGTCTCTCAATCATTTGCTTTGCACAAGCATATGACCATCTCTGCTTCTCAATAGAACCAAATATGCAAGGGGATACATCTTCTTTGAGTACATAGAAATCAGGATCCTGTAGAAAACAAGACGAGCATCATTCGTGAGAAGTGAAGGAATAACAAATACAGATACAAAAGCTATGTTTAATTAAGACAAAATGAGATATGATGAGAGTGAAAAGGAGAAAAAAAAAGCTAACCTGAAGAAGAGGATGATCCTTGGGAAGAAAGCTTCCTATAGTTTTTCCATAAACTTCACAAGTGGAAAAGTGAATCAGACGCTTGTTGTTTTCTGAACAGTATTTAACCTAAATTCCAAAACCAATGAAACACTCAATGTGACATTACAGAGCATTAGAGTATATAGGAAATAGTACAAACCACTGGGAGAGCATCGATGAAGTTGCTGTAGATAGTGTCAAGAGGACGCGTATTGTAATCTGCTGGTGTACAGATAGCTGCTAGATTTATCGTCTACAACGCAAAAACAATTGTACCAAAGAACATTTCAGATAACGAATCGGATTTGAATCCCTAATCAGCAAACACAGTCATGATTTTTCCAACCAATTCTAATCATTACGAATACGAACAAAGTTGTTAAATAAGAGCTTTACTGAGAAGAAACGGAAGAAGAAATACCAGATCTGCCATCTTCACCAGTCCTTCGAGTCTAGAATCATGCTTAACGTTGATACGATGAAACTGAATCCGACCAGTCCATTGAAGTGTATCAGGCTCAAGCAAGTGCTTGATCTTATCATTGTAGACATCAAGCGCAAGCACCTTATGAGGAGTCTCTGTCATCAGCTTCTCACAGAGATGAGAACCGATGAAACCTCCAGCGCCAATCATGCATATAGTGATCGGTTTAATCGGTTTGCCGTCCAAATCCAATCTAACGGCTCCGTTCGCCATTATTGTATCGGTAGTAGAGAAACAAAAAATGGAATCAGAATAGTAAAGTATCTCTTCTCTCACGCTAAAAAGATAACAAACAATGCAAGCAATAGAGATTAGAGAGATGAGATATTTAAATACATGTGTGAAGGAAGCATATGTTTTCGTAAATAGTGTATGCTCCGCTCCTACGTGAAATTAATGTTACCGGGTCATTATCTCTTCTACTCAAATTATAAACCTTCACATGCAATCATTTTTTATTTTATAGCTAATTATTACTTTTGTTGCGTTTAAACTTTATGGAATTTGTTATTTTCTGGATATTGAAACAATGCAATACTATATAAATAATTACTATAACGTAAAAATTTGAACAGGGAAACTTTTCTTTTTAGTAAAAAGTTAAATAAAATTATCGACGCTTAAAAATTAGGTTAACGTTTTGATTTAAAAAACATAAATTGGAACACAAGGATTCTTCTACTCTATTGCAGTATTGCTTCAAGCTGAAACAAAAGTTGTCTTCCAACTTAAAGTTTATTGTCTTCTGTAACCACTTTTAAAATACAAGTTATTCAAAATCCTTCATAAGAGTAGATGAGCACTTGCCTTCTTGAGACAGTTTCGGGTTTAAGCAGCAATCTGGACATGTCATGGAACCATAAAGACCCTCAGTCTTAACATGATGTTGCTCATAGAAACCTGAGTCTTGTGATTCAAATGGTTTAAGAGAGAGCAGTTTGGTTACCTCTCATTGATCTTCCAAGAGAAGTGAGGTACAAGAGAGAAGTTGAGATACTTCTTCTGGAGTTGCAGTTCCAAAACCTTGCCATCTTATTCTCCCCAATTTGTCGACTAGGAGAATATACCTAAAACATAAACAAGTACGTGCAACAAAGAGATCAGAAAGATTAAGTGTATCTGTTATGCATTCTTAATTTGATGAAGTGGTGACTTGACTTATGTACCCAGTGAGAAGGTTCAGAACTTTAATTTGTTTTCGGAAGTGGTAATGGTCCCCAAAGGAGTAAACAATCTGTCTCTGAAGGACACTGTTCTCGCTGAGGTTTGGTTTTTTCATGACCTGGAGAAGTAGTTTCTTTATAGGGGCCAAGCCTAGCACCCATTTGTCTATAAATGAAACCTATAATAGAACAAAACAACTATTCCTGAAGAGAATGGGAGATAAAACAGCTGCCATAAAGAAGATTTGTGCCTTTGTGGATTCAGGATCAGTACCTCAAACAACTGAAGATCGTTCCTGCTGCCAAACGATTCAATAAATGGTTTGCTCCAGGAGCTGATCATTTCCTGTCAGATAAAACAACCACATCCCAGCAGCTACAATTATACAAGCTTCTATATGTACTTATCAACAACAAGTGCTTCACTACTTAAAACACTCTATCAAGAAACATTGCATACTAAGCCTTAACAACACAACACATCTTTTAATCTTATAGATCTCTTCCAAAAGGCTAACCAAACATTTTCATGGTTCCATTGTGAAAATTTTATGTACCTGAGAGCTTGCTCGGAAAGACAGACACACCAATGATACTTTAGGAACAGACGAACTCTCTGTGTTAACCTCATTGCTGTTTGAAGTAATAGGCAACTTCAGGCTTTTCCCATCAGATGAAGTCACTGCTAATAACGGAAATTTGATGGCTGACACAGCAGGAATTATAGTCTTATTTGCTACTGCGATCTGCAAATATATCAATTGAAAGTTAGGGAACTTCATAAAGAGGGCTACAATATCATAAATCATGCATTGGCATAATAAAACCGAGCCTAATAAAAAGTATGATTTACATTAGCAACAAAAATGATAGTATGATAATAAGTCATAGCTAATGAAAACAATCCACCATTGAAAAGTGAAACATTTTAACTTAGAATCTCTCGAGTCTTTGATAAAACAGTGTAAAAGAAGTTGTATCATTACCTTACCGCCATGTTCCTTGAACTCTTTCATATCAGCAAAGTATCCTCGATTCATCTCATCATTACTGCCCTAAATCACAACCATACTTCACTAATTAACGAGACGATATAACTCCAAACTGAAACTTCAAATACTGAATCTGAATCACAAAGAATCAAATCTAAGTAAAGTGAAGCTTACAGTCTATCACGTTCATCCTGAATTGCTTTCTTATTCCCGAACTGTACAAATCCAAAACAACATGGAAAACTTATAGTCAACGTTTCTCCGATGAGTGTAATTGTTAATTACTGAATATACCTGATAAAAATCGAGGAAAGATCGGGTGGTTGATCGAAGAGCTGGCGTTGGAGAAGGGAGAGAGTTATGATTCTCGTTGCGATTGAAGAAGGAGAGCCCTTGGTATTGGTTTCGATACGAGAGAGCAGAGACTGATCTACATTTTTTCTTCAGGAGGAGTCGATTCAATGTCGTCGCCATTGTTAGAAGACCTTAAACCCTTATTTGACTGAAGCAGCTACAAAACTTGTCTTGTAAAATTACGTCTTCTGCTTGTTGAAGGCGAACCAATACAGTTGAATGAAACATTTGTAAAATCATGAACCAAACTATATTTGTGGTTAAGCCAATCAAACCGACGAACATTTAAATCCGGTTTAGTATTCTATGTCTGTTTCATGAAAATTAATAAAGAGTTTTATATTTTGTGTTAACGTAAGTATGTGTTATTATTTTTTTTTCTGAAAATTTATAAATATAAAAACACCAATCTCAGACTTTGATTTGCATGTTTTTTATACATCAGCAAACAATTTATACGTTTTAGCATCAATCACAATCTGTCTAACAGCTGCAACCATAGCAATCACACCTAAACCCGAAAAAACCACAGCAATCACAGTATTGATCCAAAAAACAAAACTCTTTTTCGATGGCTTGAATGTGAAGTTGAAGAATACAACAGGTAAAACAAAGTCAAGAGGCATAAACCCAAAAGCACCTAACAAAGAGTTCACATCTCCAAAAAATGGAAGCATAGCCGCAAACGTTGTAGACACAACGATAAAGAGTGACCTGGCAGCTACTCGAGGTAGAGCATTACGTATAGAGAACTCTTTCTTTGTTGTATCGCTAAGTACACCTTCCAAAATATCATTTATAGGCTGTAAGTATACCACAGCAACGGCTGATAGTTGAAGGACGGTGAAGAGATTGATGAGAAAAATGAACCAAGTTGGAACTAAGTAATGGTTTGTCTTGTCGTTGAAGAAGTTAGTGAAGATAAGTCCATTGGTTTTATTACCAAATGCCCAGTATCCTGATATGGCTACAGTGAAGAATGTTGCTATCACTACAGTGTAACACATACATAATCCTTTCAACATTTTTCTTTTTACAGGTGCTGCTATTGTTGCCTGTTACGTATATGAAAAAACTATATATTATACTTAGGAATTTTTGTAAAAAAATGTATTGTAAACTCTAATTGAAACCTGTATTTCTGGTATAATGCCGTTGCCGTATGTAGTGGCAATAATAGCCATTGCATTAAATATTCCAAAGACTTTAGTTTCCTTGTCACCAAGTATTGTATAATCAGTCTCTGATTCATTTGATGTAGTTCCTAATATTCGTATAAGAAAATTTTGTGACTTATTAAATTAGACTAAGATACTAAAGAGGTATGTATAGTAAGAAGAGTGAGTACCAATGTAGATGGAGGCAGCAGAGGCTGAAGCACTATAGAGGAGACAAAGGACAAGAGATACGAAGTTGATGTGTCTTAGAGAGTGAAAAGATGGGATTTGTGCTAAACCCAAAAGTAAACATCCAAAAATAATCACAAACTCAAAGAGTTTCATTTGACCATTTGGATTTATTACCAAATACATTGCTTTAAGACATTGACCACCCAAAAGCGTATTGGCTATAACCACACCATAACATACACCCATTTGTATTGGTCCTACGTAGAACTTTCCCCATTTTGGACCTATATCAAAAGAGAGTTATATAAATAAATATTTTTAATTATATCAATGAATAGTTTTAGTTTAATATTAATTGTTACAAATTCTCCATTGAACAGAAGCCAAAACGTATACT
>KE158657.1:0-10962 GCA_000411055.1 Leavenworthia alabamica | reverse complement strand
AACATTATATGAATCAATTTACATTTGTTTTTTTTTTTCATCTTAGATCAATAATTTATATTATAAATTTGATTTTTCATAGTTATTAGTCGTTTTATTATATTTGAAAATAGTGTATATAAAGTTTTTTTTATTGTTAAAAGAATATAGTCTAAGTTACTAACCCAACAGTCCAACACACACAAAATTGACATAAAAATAAGATAATAATTTTATATAAATATACGAAGTTGCGATTTTTTCACACAAATTTCAAACTTATCTAATCCACATACATTACTTTATGTGTGTGGATGAAAATAATTGGTTTGGTATATCAATAATTATCAAGAACACATTCATATAGACACGTGTATATATATGTATATATATCTACTTTTAAAAATTATGAAATTCTCAAATATAAACTTGGTTCATCTTTAATTATATAGTATTTATCAAAATAATGAGTACCTAGAATGTGATGGGCCATGTCACGGAAGCGGAGGTAACGATGACCAAGTGAAGCATGGTGTTCGAGGGTAAGAGAAAGAAGAGTATATGAGTAAAAAGTAACGGCTGCTCCTCCAACCAAACATGATATTCCGGCGACCCATCCTAAGAACTTGAAAGCATAGGGTAGACTCAGTAGCGCCGGCGCCACTATCGATGTCGTTAAGTGGAATCCACAGTGTAACCATGTCCCTGGTTCATATCATTATCATATATATGTATGATGTGATATAACAGTGAAAGTTATCATTAATTTACATATTACATAACATAGAATAGGTACCTTTGGATTTAAGAACGAATAGAGCACCAGCATCAACTTCTTGGCCTTTAAATTCTCCATTTCCAGATCTCTCATCTTCTTCACCCATCTCTTTATCTCTCTAAGTTTAGAAGGGATGTTTCTGTATACTTAAATATATGTATATAGCGATTCTATACAATATATGGTATCGCAATGATGTAATTTTGAAAGAAAAAATCTGATATTGGTATTTTAATAGGAAGAAAATTATTTGAGATTTTTTATGAAAAATACAACTAGGAAAATGTTATTTCAGGATTCAAAATTTTAAATAAAATGTTAAAATCCGATTTTTTTTTTATTTGACACGTGTTTGTGTTGTTGGTTATTGGGCCGAGTTGAAGATCCATTTGTTCTTAATTTTGTGGGTTTTAAGTTAATGGCTAAGTATATTTGCCTAGATTTTTCTACACGCGCAGAGATTTGCTACACGCGCCAGCCCAAAACTGGTAAAGCTTCATTAAATGGACTTGGAATTTTAAGTGTCGTGGACCGTATCCTCAGCAAGATAGGTTTGGCAAAGGACGCAGACACCGAACCTGATTCACAACTCTCTCTACCTTGAGATTTTAATAATGGACACTAGATTTACCCAAAACTTATAATAGTTTCCCAAAAAATCTCATCTTTGTATTTATTTTCCACTTCCCCTTTAATCATGTATTTTTTTAAGCAATTAAAGCAACATGATGATAACATGGCTGGCACATTCACACAAAAAAATAAATAAAAAATGATTAATTTAATGTTACTTGAATTGGATCTTTACTTCTTCTTCAGATCTTCCATTTAAGAGAGAAGCTCTTATAACCTCAATGTTAGTTTTAGTCTTCTTCTCATAGACTTCAACTTCTCACGTAAATGGATCCGACTTCAAGATCCGACCCGGGCCGTGAATTTCTCTGGTTTTAATAAGGTTTTGAAATTTCTTCTCTATGACGGCGGTACTGATGAAACGATCCGTTAGACCTCTCTTTAGTGCTCTCATCTTCGTCTTCCTCTTCGCTACACTTATTTGTAGAGTAGCGATTCGTCGGAGTAGCTTCTCATTTACTTCCGCCATTGCTGAGCTTGGTACTTCTGGTTTCATGACTCCAGAGATTGTATTCAATGAGACATTGCTTGAATTCGCCGCCATTGATCCTGGTGAACCTAAATTCAAGCAAGAGGTTGATCTAATTTCAGATTACGATAACACTCGGAGAAGTCATCGCCGTCATTTCAGCACAATGTCAAAACCAAACGAACAACAACAACGCCATGGAAACAGAGAGATTGCTTCTAAATCTACGGTAACGCTTCGTTCCCCTAAGCTTTATCGTTACTGGTCAGAGTTCAAGAGAAATTTACAACGTTGGACTCGTAGAAGAGCTTATGAACCTAATATCATCTTTGATTTGATCCAACTTATCAAAACTCCGATTAATTCTCACAATGGTCATGTTGTTTCCATATCCAGTAAAAGATACTCATCTTGTGCAGTAGTTGGAAACAGTGGAACATTGCTTAATAGTCAATATGGAGATGTTATTGATAAACATGAGTTTGTGATTAGGCTTAACAATGCTAAAACAGAGAGTTTTGAGAAGAAGGTTGGATCCAAAACCAATATATCATTCATTAATAGTAACATTTTGCATCTATGTTCAAGAATGGAGAGTTGTCATTGTCATCCTTATGGTGAAACAGTTCCTATAGTGATGTACATTTGTCAACCGATTCATGTTTTGGATTATACTGTTTGTAAACCTTCGCATCGAGCTCCTTTGATTATCACAGATCCGAGATTCGATGTTTTGTGTGCTAGAATCGTTAAGTATTACTCGGTTAAGAAGTTCTTGGAAGAGAAGACAATGGAAGGGTTTGGCGATTGGAGTAAAGCTCATGAAGGATCATTGTTTCATTACTCATCAGGTATGCAGGCTGTGATGCTAGCAGTTGGGATTTGTGAGAAAGTTAGTGTTTTCGGGTTTGGGAAGTTGAATTCAACCAAGCATCATTACCATACTAATCAGAAAGCAGAGCTGAAGCTTCATGATTATGAAGCTGAGTATAGATTGTATCGTGACCTTGAAAACAATCCTAGAGCTATACCATTCTTGCCTAAAACATTCAAGTTCCCTTTGGTAAAAGTTTACCAGTGAAGTATATATACAAGTTGTTGTCTAAGCCAAGAGTTTAGTCTCTAATTTTGTCTAAGTCACAAAGATTTTGGTTGAGAATAGGGAGTGGAAACGAACACTTTCCCAATGGTAATAGTGTTATATTACAATTTAGATTTTTGATGTCACACTTATATGAACATCGAATTATATACATGGTAAATTTTTATGATATTATATCTGTTTTGTAATTTTATGGAAAATAATTTGTAGGAAAAAGGTTAATTACAACAAAGAAAACAAATTTAGTTCGTTGAAGTGAATGGTTTTAGGAGATGACAAAATCTACTAAAAATTAATCCCACACAAATCGTAACAACAACAAGATCGAAAGCATATGATAGGTAATAAAAAAGAGACACAATAGGAAGAGTCTGTTCTGAAGATTTACAATAATGTAGTGAAGCTCATCAATTTTCTCTTCTTATACATATACATGAGAGAAACAGAAAATTCACATGCTTCACAACATTATTATTATTACAAGAGATAAATACCATCATTGTCTAAAAAAAAAAACCCTAATTAGGGTTGGATTCATACTTATTACTAGGGGTTTACACGAGCCATAAAATGCTCCCCGACAAATACATCTCTCGGACAAAGAGAAGTTTTTGTTAGTGAGCATAATTAAACCTCCCATTTTTCTTAAGGTTACTTAAATAGTAGAGAAATTTACCCTACCAACCCAAGTACTATCTCATGCATACTACGTAACACACCAATACTTAAACCAATGTTTCAGATTAAAAACGAAAAAAAAAACAAATAAGACAGACACCGGGTTACCATGTAGAGTACTTAGTCACATCACAAGAAAAATATCTAAATTTTAAAATGTTGCTTCACCTTTGTTACTGATGCATAGTGTTGAAGCAACATTAGAAAATTCATATCTTACCAGACTGGATAATGATTCCCACAGCTCCCCCAGTGTATATCTAACATCCCTCTCACTCCATAGTAACACATTCACCATCCTCCTCAAACGAACTAGACGGATGCGGAGAATGTCCACTCCCAAATGACCTAATATGATCCTTAAGAGACCTCTTATGCTTAAAATCTGATCCACATTTACAATACCAAAGCTTTCCACAGTTTTTCTCATGGGTTCTCCAATCACCTTTCACAGCCAAAGCTTTACCACATTTGCCACAAGAGAAAGGCTTTGACCCATGCTTACGTTTGTAATGTGTTTGAAGTGTACGGAAATCTTTCAAGGGCTTAGATCTTGGATGGTTGATGTTGTTCTTGCATCCTTCTGCGCAGCAATAGCATGGTAAACGTAGTATAGCTGATGGTTGAGTTGTGGCCTTTAATGAGTCAGATCCTTTTCTGAACTCAGATCCATGTCCCCACATATGCATCTGTGTTTTTTTATATATAAAAACATTAGAATATATGAATTGTATATCTTGTGTATAACATGTATCATCACAATAATAATAATAAAAAAAAAAAAAAAACATGTATCATCACAAAATAATGAGAACTCATACCATATATATATATTTTTTGTCGACTCCTATACCATATATTATCATGTAAGAATTGTATTTCATACTAAAATATTGATTAGTTTAGTGTTTTAAATTTGGTATTAAAGTTGGGAGCCCAATGAGTTTATATGAAATGGTTAAATGAGAGAATCCTAAGGAAAATATAGAAACCAATTTTACCTAATTAGATAGGTTAATTAAGTAATCGATTGCATATATTCACTAAAAGTAGTATGATCATTGTTTTTTTTCCTCTTTTTTTGTTTTTTTGCTGAATTATACTTTATCAAATCCCACTCCGTGATTACTCTTTTGCTTTATTGGCTTTTCAACCAAAAGGAAAGGCAAACAATGCCAAAAGTCAAAAGATTTTCGAAGATTTCTCAACTAATCCAGAAGTTATATACCCAATTATACCTTTATTAATTCATTATCTACTACAAATACATACACCAACCGAGATTAATTATTATAGTAATTAATAATTAAGTCATCAAAGTTCAAAATCTTTAGGTTAGATACAAAAAAAAAAAAAACGGTTCTTCCAATATTAATCGCAAACTAATATATTTATGATCTTAACACATTACTGTATAAAATATATTGTAAGATGGTACAGTATTGTGTCGTTGTATAATTAAGATATGCATGATTTAAATTATATTTTGGTTAGATATAATAATAAAAAATACAGTTATTAACTTCTTTTTTGCATATTTAAATAACAATAAATGAAATTCACTATGAATATTAGAGTGAACAAAGACAATAAAGGTAAAGTTAACATAGTGTATTAGTGATAAACTAATTAATTATAAGTAACAATCTTTTTTTTCTTGGTAATATGACATATATTAATAATTAATATTAATAATATATAATACAATGCAAGATTCGTAAGTGATCAATGTAAGAGATCTGACCAAGCATTTAAGCATATAGGATAGAGAGAAGACAACATACCTGCATGTTATTGTATCTATTGAATGTTTTGCTGCAGATAGAGCAAGCAAATTGCATTGGACCGACACGAATCTGAGCCGGACTTGGTATCCAAAACCTCTTCTCACTGACTTCAATATCAGAACCAATGATCTCTTCATCAAACTTCATATTCCTCCTCTTCTTCATCATCACCACGCCATCATCTTCTATTATCTCTCTCTTGGTAGGTTTCTTATGATCATAAGAAGTTGTATCAGAGTCATCCTCTGAGTTACCACGGTGATAATTAGGAAACCCTATTTGGAGAGTAACCACATCATCTTTATTCTCTTCTTTGATACCATTCAAGGCTTGACTCTTATTTTCCATGAGCTTGTTCAAAAGAGGTAAGCATCGAATAGACTTGTTGAGTGGTTCTTGTGGTTGGTATACGCATAAAGATCGTTCCAACATGTTCATCTTACTCTGATGATGATGATTTGATCTTGATATAGCATCTTTTGTCTTCATACTAAATAACATAGAAGGAGAAGATGGAGGTTTAAGCCATTCAACAAAACTTGGAGACTCAAAACCTAAACCCTTCTCATGACGATTCATCAAACTCATCTCTCTCTAACTCCTTGTCTCTTCCCTTACTCTCTCTCCCTCTCTCTCTCTTTCCACGAAGATGGGTAAGATTAGTATAAATCAACGTTCTTGATATGTGTAAACATAATGGTTCGTCAAAATAGGTCTTTACTTTTTTTCTCCTATACAAAATCTTTGTATTATGTAAATACGTCGTCGTTGGCACGTGTATAAGCGTTTACATTAAGGGGACAATTAAAGAGTGTAATTTAATTCACAAAAACGCATGTGGTGGGTCTTACTTCATAGAGTGAAAAGGAAACGCACAAGCACAAGGCTTTTTTCAATGAAAGAGAATCCTAAGATTTCTTCTTTCACATTCATATTATTATGTATACGATCAAATACGATACCGTTTAATCATTATATAGTCATAATTATCTTTAAGTGCATATAGACCTGTGAAGACAAAAATCCATCATTACATCAAAACAACAATTTCAACATCATTTTAGCCGTCTTTTTAGGGACAAATGATAAAAGCAAATTGATATAAGATCACGCGTTAACGCGTTTAATGATCCAAGTACCATATTACACGAATCTGATGATAATATATATATACACTATTTGCATATGCAAGACTTTTCTAGCTAGGACACAAAGTCCGTGATTCAAGGTATGGTTAGTTATGGACATGGCTAGTAAACACACATACTTGGAACTTAGTTTTACATAATAAACTTTCGAAGGATTAATATGCAATAGTATACTAGTTGCATAAATACTATTTTCCTATAAAAAAAAAAGTGTTAATTGTTATAGTTTTAGATTCAAGATTTTAAATATAGACCAAGATTTAGTAGTTGGAAGAGACAGAGGTAGTGGAGTTTGACCTAGCTATAAGCACAAGATTTTCATATAAAATATATATTGAATATGAGAAGTTAAAAGAATGGAGGATCTTTGCCGCGGAAAATATTATGGCAGTTTAGTCAATACCTGGATGAATAAAATACTTGGAAAATATAAATATTTAATTAATAAAATGAAGTAGCCATAGTCGTTTAGCTTATTCAATGTATCATCATGATGTGTCATGTTGCGGTGGAGCCTAAAATAATATTACCCGCGAAAAAACATGTATTAAATTCATAAAGGTGAAAGAGAATAAGTGGTAAGGGTTGAATTAAACCGTATGGTTTAATTTACGATGGTTGTTTTCTTCAATTTAAAATAATAATATGGGAGGTTGGTTAATTATATCATGAAACTAAACCGGTACGTTTCATCTTAAACCCTAAACCGTCCGAATCAAATAGAGATACCAAGAGTTAAACCCTTTCTCTTCTTTCTCTCGCCGGTACCTTTGCCGCTCCGGCTCACGATCCCTAGACACCTCCGCTGACGGTGGTTATCTTCTTCAAGGGACTTGTGTGTTTTCCAATTTTAATGTCAAACAACACGATTAGATACAATTTATAGAACCCCAGCAAAATCTCAACTTCCCTCATACACAAATCCCTAGCGAATTAATAATTTCGTCAACAAAACGCGTAAATCAGTGTGTTTCTTCGACTAGAATGTCGCAATCAGTTCTAACACTTCTTCAACCGGATTTGTGTGGGGATTCAAATGCAATATGTTCCTTCACATTGCCAATTTATTTCCCTTAAAGGTAAGGTAAAAGCTTCAAACATTTTCTATATCATAAAACTTACACCTTGAAATAATATTACTTAAAATAAAACAAAAAAAAGCCTATCTATTGATGATGTAAGTTGTTAAGTTCCTATTTTTCATAAGAATGTATTTGAAACACTGGAGAAAGTTTTTGTTGTATATGTTATCTTTTCGTTTTATTCACGATGAATTTGGTTTTGTAAGCGATTATTAAATTATGTTCTTAACTTATTACTTACATAAACTGCATTAGCTGATAAAATTATCTATTTTTATAGAATGTATGTATCTTTTATTCAAGACATGAAGAGACAAGAAGTTGAAACATTGAAGATCTTGCTGACTGAACTGTATCACCATCCATCCTCTCATCAAAGAAACAACTGCAAGAGAAGTCACTTACTGTCTCTGAGGATGCTAGCTTCTTTGCTTCATATCATAAGGATTATTGTGGCAAACATACAAGAATTTGTTCATCGAGCTCAGATGATAATGATAGTGCTGGTTATGGGGTTGACATTGTTAATGGTTGTGACCATTGCAGTACTTGTCCATATCAGTCTGTTGCAGAAGCGATGAAGCAGCTTGTTAGCTCCAATAAGAAAAGGAAAGCTGAAACTGTAAGTTGTAGTTATGAAAAACTGATTTTTCCAAGCTGCTTAGAAGAAGCCCCTCTAAACTACGTAGAGTACATGTGAAACAAGAGATAACTAAATCAGTGGATGATTCTGATGCAAAGCCAGATTTCCAGGATCAATGAGGCTAAGTTCTACACTTTCCGAAGGAGATTTAAGATTGTTCATTTCAACTTGGAAATACACATGTAAAGAGCTAAGCATGTCAATGGTAACTCCATGTCGAATATATCGAGATTGGACTACTGTTTGACTTATATATCGTTTTGCTTGAATCTGACAATTTTCTCATACTCTCTCGTTTATTTTTGTAGTTTGTCAAGAAAACATTGTCTTGTTACAACTTGGAGGAGATCTGAAGTACAAGCTAAGACTAAAATATCTAAAGCTATGTCATCGTTTCCATTTGTTGAATTACTACATGTCACTGTGAGTTGGTTCCACTTTATAATTTCCTGAAATACATTTTCTTTGGTTACTAGATGAGATTCCCAGTATTTTAATTTTACTTAATATATGATATAATTTATTGATTTAATCAACATCTGATTTTTGAATAGTTTTCATATGAAAATGACGTTTTCTATATTCAATCAAACCTGTTCTTTGACATAGCATCCCTAGATTAACCTTGAATGATTGAAATAAGGAATATTCCAAAATACCCAAAAGAAAATATAAGTTGTTTAGGAGAATCATAAGTTTAACTTGTGGGAGAGAAACAAGATTGGTATTGATAATGAGTTGTCAGTGGCGTCTGGGGTTTGCCAAAGATGTGTACAGTAAATTCAAATGATAAAATATGATGAATGGTCTTTAGCTGCCAAACCCCAAAACGCATCACAATTGGAATATTTCGTTTGGTCTTCTCATTTTTTATTCATTCCTTCAACGAGAAGGCTACTTGCTTTTTTCTTCAATTAGCCCCAGCCATCTTCTTTATCAATTTCTCTCATCATCTAAAGATCATTCAAACCGTTTTTGTTGTTCCTTTTAGATTCAAAGAAAATTATTTTCTTGTCTGGTATATATATTTTTGTTTTCTGTTTGTCCTGAAGCTTTTGATGTTCTTGGTTTTAGGCTAATATATATGTGTTCTTGTAGTGACTGTATTGGGTTTATGGGTGATACTTCTGGAAGTTCAAATAGAGTTAAGCTTCGGGATGGGAGATTCTTAGCTTATAGAGAAAGAGGAGTTCCAAAGGAAGAAGCCAAATACAAGATTATTCTTGTTCATGGCTTTGGAAGCTCTAAAGATATGAACTTCTCTGCTTCAAAAGTAATAATAAAAAAAACAATACTCTTTGGAGCTTTGTCTGAATGCTTCAAAGCCTCTGTTTTCTTATCGTTGTGGTCCTTAAAACAAATAAAAAAGTGGATTTAGTTTTTTTCAGGAACTGATAGAAGAGCTTGGTGTGTATTTGCTATTCTACGACCGTTCTGGATATGGAGATTCAGATTCAAACACGAAACGGTCTTTGAAAACCGAAGCTGATGATATAGCAGAACTTGCAGATCAGTTGGAATTAGGAACCAAGTTTTATCTTATTGGAATTTCCATGGGATCTTACCCTACTTGGGGTTGCCTTAAACACATACCTCACAGGCAATTCAAGCATTCTTAAAACTCATAATTAAAAGACAAGGTTGTGAATAGTTTAGTAGCAATACTGAGTATGCCATCTTATTTGCAGGTTATCCGGTGTGGCCTTTGTTGCTCCGGTGGCTAATTACCGATGGCCTTCACTTCCTAAGAAACTTATCAAGAAAGATTACAGAAGAGGTATGATCAAATGGGGTTTGAGAATATCGAAATATGCACCGGGACTGTTACATTGGTGGATTATACAAAAGTTCTTCCCTTCATCTAGTTCAGTACTTGAAAGCAATCCAGTTTACTTCAACACCAACGACATGGAAGTGCTCAAGCGAACCACCGGATTCCCCATGCTTACTAAGGTCACTCCTAGTTCTCTCCAACTTATAATGATTGTTCACTTGTGTGACATATCTTATATGTATCTTAACCTTATAGGATAAGCTACAAGAAAGAAATGTTTTCAATACTCTAAGGGATGATTTGGTGGCTTGTTTTGGGAGATGGGACTTTGAACCTGCAGATCTAAGCATAAGTCAAGAGAGTTGTATTCACATTTGGCATGGGAAGGAAGATAAAGTTGTTCCCTTTCAACTTCAAAGATGTATTCTTCAGAAGCAACCTTTGATTAACTACCATGAAATACCTCAAGGTGGACATCTCATTGTGCATTATGATGGCATTTGCGATGCGATTTTACGTGCGCTATTAATTGGGGAAGAAGAAGAAGAAGAACAAAAGCTGTATAAACCAGTTCTTTAACTCACCATTTGATGCAGAAAAAATAAACATGTACATATTGATTTTTAATGGATTGATTCATTTTTAGAAAACAAAATATGTTCAAAAGTGTACAAATGATATTCATATGTGTGTATAAACATAGTTTTTAAGTGTTTGAAACAATGAATTGAATTATGTGGATTCAGCTGCTTTTGCTATTTGGGAAAACGTCGCCATTAACGAGCTTCAACAGATCAATCCTTCCTTTTTCACTTCCGTTCTCCGTTATGTACACGATCCCTTCCATAGCTCCGTCAACACCAGACGCAACCGCCGTGGCAGCTTCTGA